>CAJYCV010000042.1:0-20642 GCA_913698435.1 Pseudomimeciton antennatum
ATTCCATCAGGGCTATAGGGTAAATTTAAAGTGATTTATTAACTATAAGCCGGATACATGACTGCATTCGATTTTTTTGCTGTTATATATTATTTTTTTCTTGCATTATCGGGTAGGTCCATACATGGATTGCTTCGTCGACCTTATGGTCTCCTCGCAATGACGTTTTTTATGCTTTATATTAAGAAGCAATAATTGTTCCTTATTGTATAATTGTTAACTTATTACATTATTATATACGCTTTTTCTTAATAAGAGAAATAATAATGCCAAGCGACAAAAGAATAATTGTCATAACCAGTGTAGTGTAAGATGGAATATGAATAACATGTTCAGCGAATATTTTTATACCAATAAATATTAATATTAATGCTAGGGAATATTTTATGTAACTAAATTGCTTAACAACATTAGCTAAGCACAAGAATAATGCACGTAAACCTAATATGGCAAAAATATTAGAAGTATAAATTATATAAGGATCCTTAGTGATAGCAAATATTGCTGGTATACTATCAATGGCAAACACAATATCCATGACTTCTATCATTATTAATGATGCAAGAAGAGGTGTAATACTTGTACCTTTGCTGGTTTTAATAAAAAATTTGTAACCAGAAATTTTCGGAGTAAGACTCAAGTATTTTTGTAAAATTCTATAGATATACGATTCTTGCACTTTCAGCTTTTTATTTGATATATAAAAAGTTTTTATACCTGTAATTATAAGGATAATCGCAAAAACATATAATAACCAAGAAAATTTTGAGATAACAATGACCCCTAAATATATAATTATACCTCTAGAAACTATGACACCTAGAATCCCTAAAAATAATATCCGATGTTGATATATCAAAGGAATAGAAAAAAATTGGAAGATCATTAAAATAATAAAAATATTATCCAATGACATGGCTTTTTCTATAAAAAAACAAGTGTAATATTCCCGGGCTTTTTCTCCTCCCATATCAAAGAAAATAAAAATACCAAAGAGGCATGCTATAATTAAGTAAAAAAGACTCAAATAAATAGTTTGGCGGAAGGTTAATACCTTATTTTCTTTGTTGGCAAAACCAAGATCATAGATTAGTAAACCTACAATCACTATACAAAAAACAATCCATGTCAAAGTTTCCTCCTATAAATCACTAATTTGAAAAATTGATTTTTAACTCCATTATTCATAACGTTTATGAATACTACATTTTTTGGTAACGAACTTGACGCAGTTAGAGATACAAGATATAATTATATACTAAATTTCTTTTATAAGGTATTAGTGCTAACTATATTTAGTGATAATATACAAATTAACAAAATAGCAATAGCAAAAAATGTTTAATCAAATTTTAAAAAAATCCCCTTGGGACGATTCTGAAGAGGAAGAAAAAAGTGAATATAATATATTTACTAGACCAAGAAAAAAGAATAAGTTTAACTTTCACGAGTTTTTTAATAACTTTGGGTTCAACAACAACATAATGATATTAGTGTTTTTATCATTAGTTGCCATTTGGTTTGCTTCCGGAGTTTATGAAGTTAAAGAAGGAGAGGAAGCCGCCGTAATGAGGTTTGGTAAATTTGTTCGCAAAGGGTCTCCTGGTTTGAATTATCACCTTCCCATGCCGTTTGAACAGGTAGTAGTTGAGAAAGTAAATCAATCTCGGAGAATTGAGATTGGTTATAGATCAACAAGTAACCTTAGACCTAATATAGATAATACAAAAGCTATGACGGCTGAGAGTACTATGCTTACTGGCGATGAAAATATTGTTGCCCTAAATTGTGACGTAATGTGGCATATTAGTGATTTGGAAAAATACATTTTTAATATTGTCAATCCGGAAGATTCGGTGAAAACAGTTGCTGAAAGTGCGATAAGAGAAGTTATCGGTAATACTCCTATATCTTCAATATTATCAGACCAGAAACAAGAAATTACTAATAAAATTGAAGCTTTAACCCAGAAAATTCTTGATCATTATAATGCTGGTGTTGGCATTGAGAAAGTGCAGTTACTAAAAGCTGAACCACCAGCTGAGGTAATCGATGCTTATAGGGATGTACAAACTTCTAAAGCTGATAAAGAACGTGAGATAAACCAGGCACAATCTTATAATAATGATATTTTGCCTAAGGCAAGGGGTGAAGCGGCTAAAATAGTGCAAGAAGCGGAAGGTTACAGACAAGAAGTTATCTCAAAGGCTGAAGGGGATAGCAAGAGATTTGCTGCTATCTATACACAATATGTTGCTAATAAATCGATAACTAAGGATCGCCTTTACTTAGAAGCTGTAGAAAACGTTCTAATGGGTACCAGCAAGGTTATTATGGGTACTAATGGCGTTTTGCCGCATATGGCAATTCAGCAAAATAAAATTAAGGAGTAGTGCTAGATGAAGACAATTTATTATATAAGTTTTGTAGCTCTTGGATTATTCTTATCAGTTATCAGTGCTTTGTTTACCGTTGACCAACGTCATTCTGCTGTGGTATTTCAATTTGGCGAAGCGGTAAGGACAATTGAAAGCCCTGGATTAAATGTTAAGATTCCATTCATTCAAAATGTTGAGTTTTTTGATAAACGTATCTTAAATGTCGAGGCAGAGGCAAAGGAGCTAACTGCTTCTGATGGAAAAAGGGTAATCGTTGATGCTTTTGCCAAATTTCGTATTATTGATCCTGTGATGTTTTACAAAACTGTCCATAACTATCAGGGAGTTAAAATTAGGCTTAATAAAAACCTAGAATCTTCGATGAGAAAAGTTATAGGTAGATTACCTTTAACTAGCCTTCTTACCAATGAAAGGTCTGAGATAATGTCAAATATCTTAAATCAAGTTAATCAAGAGGCAAGAAATTTTGGGCTTGATGTAATTGATGTTAGAATTTTAAGAGCTGATTTACCAAAAGAAAATAGTGCGGCAATCTATCGCCGTATGCAAACTGCTCGTGAAAAAGAGGCAACTCAAATAAGAGCTGAAGGGCAAGAAGAAGGGGCACGTATAAGATCCAGAGCTGACAAAGAAAGTAAAATATTGCTTGCTGAAGCTTATATGCAATCTCAAATCATCAAAGGGGAGGGGGATAGGGAATCAGCCAAGATATATAACCTTGCTTATTCTGTTGATCCAGAGTTTTATAAATTTTATAGATCATTGGAAGTATATAAAAATACTTTAAAGAAAGATGACACTTCTTTTGTATTGTCTCCAGAAGCAGAGTTGCTTAAATATTTAAATTTAGGGAAATAATAGTTAATTGTGATGACATTAAAGGTCGTAGTGTAAGCCCCACACAACGTCATTGCGAGGAGCTGAAGGCGACGAAGCAATCCACAAAAGCGATTAGAGATGGATTGCTTCATTGACCTTACGCGGTCTCCTCACAATGACGGTTTAATTGGCAACCCGGGTTAATTAGATAGATTATATGGTGCAAAATATTATTAATAAGTATACTAATTTACTGAAATATTTGGTCATAGCTCTTCTGATGAGCTTATGGCTGGCATCTTCTGTTTTTGCTGAAAATATTCCGTCAAATCAAATTCCATTAACTAAGGATGCTGCTACTCCTGAAGAATCTAGTAATTTACAGTCAGCACCAATAAAGAGATATGAGTCTCCTAATTATAGTTTTGCAGATATTGTTGAGCCACTTATTCCAGCTGTGGTAAATGTTTACACTGTGCAATATAGTCAAAAATCAGAAGATTCTCATAAGAAATCTTTTGAATATTTTCCGTTCGATTATTTAAATGAACTTCTGGAGCGTTTTAATCTACCTTTTAATTTTGATGAGATGTATTCAAACCCTAAATCTGTTCCCCTTGGCTCCGGTTTTATTATAGATCCAGATGGTTTTATTGTTACCAATCATCATGTAGTTGCCAATGCAGATGAGATTCACGTAAAATTAACTGATAATAGAGAGATGTCAGCTAAATTGGTAGGTAGTGATCAAAAAACTGATCTTGCTCTTTTAAAAATTGAGGCAGAAAATCCTTTGCCTTTCGTAAAATTTGGTGATTCCGGTAAGGCTAGAGTAGGAGATTGGGTTATTGCCATCGGTAATCCTTTTGGTAGGCTTGGAGGAACCGTTACTGTTGGTATCATATCTTCAAAAGGACGTGATATTGATAGCGGTATAGTAGATGATTTTATACAAACTGATGCGGCTATCAATAATGGTAATTCCGGTGGACCAATGTTTAATATTAATGGTGAAGTTATAGGAGTCAATACGGTAATGTTCTCACCTTCTGGAACTAATATTGGCATTGGATTTGCCATTCCATCTAATACCACCAAATCAATTATCAACCAACTAAGGCAAAATGGGAAAATTAATCGTGGTGGTCTTGGGGTAATAATTCAAGAAGTAACTAATGAAATAGCTGAAGGATTTGGGCTAAAAGAAGCCTCAGGAGCATTAGTAGTAGAAGTACAAAAAGATGGTTCAGGTGAGAAATTTGGTATAAAGCCTGGAGATGTAATAATAGAGTTTGCTGGACAACCAGTAAAAAGTTCAAGAAGGTTACAGGTAATGGTTGCAGAAGCCACCGTTGATCAAGAAGTGAAAATTATAGTCGTACGCGATGGCAAGAATCACGAGCTAAATGGTAAGATTAGTCAAGAAGAGGAGCCAGAACCTAGAAGAGTAAGCGATAAGGTAAGTGATAAAATCTCCATTGTAAAAAATAATATTACTTTCAGTAATTTAACTGATAATCTTAAACAAAAATTTGCCATTGGCAATAAAGCCAATGGCGTCATTGTAACTAACCTTGCTAAGGATGGAAAAAATTACAAATTTAAAATTGGTGATTTAGTAGTAGCATGCAATCAACAGCCGATATTTTCTATAGAGCAATTAAATTTGTTGTATGAAAATGCACGAACTATGAAGAAACAAAATATAATATTATTGGTACAGAGATGGGGTGTTTCTATGTTTATAGCTTTGCCGGTAACAAATTAGACTTACCTAGCATAAGGCAATCTAGTTGGTATAAATATGCTCAGTACACGACAAAAAGATTAAGGAGAGGAAAAAAGAGTGGATAATGCCTAACCAATTGTCTATTTTTCACATTATATTACTTAGTGCTTTAGAGTTTTTGTGCTATACTGTTTCTTAGGTATACTCAAATGATTTGAAGAATTGGAACGTAAAACAAGGGGTGAGCGAGCGGAGCGTAGATGAACTACGTGAGTACGCGAATACTCCGAAGTTTTACGGAGGCAATTCTTCAAACCATTTGAGTATACTAATAACTACAATAGCAGCATATATATGGATAAAATAACTCCTCGCGTGGATTTAGCTTTCAAAAAGATCTTTGGTGTAGAAGAGAATAAGGATTTACTAATATCTTTGATTAATTCTATCGTTGGACAAGAGGATCAAGTGGCAGAAATAACGCTGCTTAATCCATATAACCCTAAAAATTTTAAGAATGATAAACTGTCAATATTAGACGTTAAAGCCAAATCTGTTGATGGCAAAAGGTTCAATATTGAGATTCAAATTAGTGACGAAGCTGATTATGATAAGCGAGCTTTATATTACTGGGCTAAATTATATACTGAGCAATTAAAGGTAGCTCAGGACTATTCGACCTTAAGCAAAGCCATTGGTATTCATATACTTAATTTTACTTCTATTCCTAAAGTAGATAAATATCACAATGTTTTCCATATAGTCGAAAAAGATAGTGGCTTGTTGTATTTCAAGGACCTCGAATTACATACTATTGAGCTTAATAAGTTTACTGATAATTCTCATGAGGAATTAGCGGATATACTGAAAAAAGTAAAAGGCTCTTTAGATATGTGGTTAGCTTTTTTAACAAGACATGACCTACTTAACAAAGATAATTTGCCTAAAGAACTGGACAATATTGCCTTAAAAAAAGCACTAACAGTGCTAAATGTTATGAACTTTACTGATGAAGAACGTGAAGCTTATGAGGACCATCTTAAATGGCTGCGTATCGAAGCTAATACTATCAAGAAATTTGAGGATAAAGGTAGAGCGGAAGAAAGAATATCTATGGCAAAAGAAATGCTATTAAACAATGAGCCGATGGAAAAAATTATTAAATACACTAAGTTCAGTAAATCTCAAATAGAAAATCTAAAATGACTTACGATTCTCAAACTGTTACTGCTCTAAAAATCGACAATTGGTTAGGCGTTATCCTCTCCTTAATCTTCTTGTCGTGTACTGAGATAAATATGCTTTTCAAATTTCTAAAAATATAATTTTTACTATGCATAATAATGTTAAAATATACTCAAATGATTTGAAGAATTGGAACGTAAAACAAGGGATGAGCGAGCGGAGCGTACAACTAGTACGTGAGCACGCGAATTCCCCGAAGTTTTGCGGAGCCAATCCTTCAAAGCAGAAGAGTATATCAGTATTAAGTTTTTATAGTTTTACTAACCTAGAAAATCTTGAGGTTTTGCTGCCAAAGATTTTATATCTTGGCAAGAAAAGAGGGGTCAGGGGTACTATTCTTTTAGCTCCTGAAGGGTTTAACGGTTCAATTTCTGGTACAAAAGAAGAAGTAAGTTTTTTAGTAGATGAAATTATCAGCCTTACGTTAGCGGAAGATGTAAATATTAAAGTAAATTACTGTGATATCCATCCTTTTCAAAAGTTGAGAGTAAAGCTTAAAAAAGAAATTATTGCTATGGCAGTTGGGGAGCTTGATATTGCCCGTCTTAAGGGGGAGTATATTGAGCCACAGAATTGGGATAAGTTTATTAGCCGAGATAATGTGGTAGTAATAGATACTAGGAATGATTATGAAGTGTGTATAGGTACTTTTAAAGGGGCTATAGATCCAAAAACAGAAACGTTTAAGCAATTTCCAAAATGGGTAGAACAAAATAAAGAGTTACTTGTTGGAAAAAAAATAGCGATGTATTGTACTGGTGGGATTAGATGTGAAAAGTCAACAGCCTATTTGAAAAAACTTGGTTTTAATGATGTATACCATCTTAAAGGTGGTATCCTACAATATTTAGAAGTTACCCATAATCGTAGCAATCTATGGCAAGGAGAATGTTTTGTGTTTGATGATAGGAGAGCTGTGGCAAGTGATCTATCGCCAGCTGAAGGGCATTGGTTGGAACGTGGTGGTTGATATAGATGTATACTCAAATGATTTGAAGAATTGGTTCTGTTTCCTTTATTATTTCTGGCAAGTAGCACAATAGAAACTAGTCCTACCGGATTGTTTTATTTTCCTTATTATTCCTTGGCAATTTAAACATTTTTGATTTTCTCGTGCATAGACCTGTAATTCTTGTTGGAAATAACCAGGTTTACTATCGCCACTAACAAAATCCTTGAGAGTAGTTCCGCCTGCTGATATTGCCTTTGTTAAGACATGTTTAATGGCTAACAACAAATTACTTATTTCGTTGTTTGATAAACTACTACCCAGTCTGCCTGGATGTATTTTAGCGATAAAAAGGCTCTCAGAGGCATATATATTACCAACACCGACAATAATCCGATTATCCATTAATAAATTCTTTATCGGAACAGAGCGATTCAGCAATTTTATTTTTAGATATTCATAAGACATATCCTCTGACAGAGGTTCTACGCCTAGATTTACTAAAAATTTTTCTTCAAGGAGCTTTGTTTGCCCGGTATAAATCATACCGAAACGTCGTGAATCGTTAAAAACTAATTTCTCACAAGTCCCCAAAGAGAAAATCACATGATCATGCTTTTGTAACTGATAATCGCTAGGTTGTAGTGTTAGTCTACCCGTCATACCAAGATGGACAATAATCGAATAATAATTATCTAGATCAATTAACAAATATTTTGCCCTACGTCTTAGAGCGATAATTCTTGCTGATTTCACATCTGACTCTAACTGATCGCTCAGCTTATAACGTATATTATCCCGTCTTTTATCAAGCTTATTTATGGTAGCCCCTACTATTCGCTGTTCTAGGCAGCGTTTTAATGTTTCGACCTCAGGAAGTTCTGGCATTTTTACATTTTACTACTATTGTTAATTTATTATATACTATATATAGCACATAAACAACTTAGCACTAATAGTCATGTTGATAATAAGTACTATGGCTAAATGTTAATCGGGCTAGCTATATGTGCATTGAATCAGTTTAGGTAAATATAACATGCAAAAATTTTCATTTGACTTACAATCCCAACATAAAAAAGCCAGAACTGGTGTTATAACTACAGTACATGGTCAAATACGTACTCCAGCTTTTATGCCAGTTGGCACAAGAGGTACGGTAAAAGCTATGTTACCGGAAGCGGTGGAATCTACTGGAGCTGATATAATACTTGGTAATACTTATCACTTAATGTTACAACCAAGTGCTGAAAGAATTGCCAGACTTGGAGGTTTGCGTAAATTTATGAATTGGTCAAAGCCTGTACTTACCGACTCGGGTGGTTTTCAGGTGATGTCCCTATCAAAATTGCGTAAGATTACAGAAGAAGGAGTAATTTTTAACTCGCATATTGATGGTAGTAAGCATATGTTAACTCCTGAGCGGGCAATGGAGATACAATATCTTCTAGATAGTACCATTACTATGGCGTTTGATGAATGTACCCCATATCCGGCAATATTTGAGCAAGCAAAATCATCGATGGAATTAACATCCAGATGGGGGGAGAGATCAAGAAAAGCATTTATTCAAAGAGAAGGTTATGGTCAATTTGGTATTGTACAGGGAAGTATATATCAAGAGTTGCGTGCCGAGTCATCACAGAATTTAGTAGAATTAGATTTTGAAGGGTATGCTATTGGGGGGCTGGCAGTAGGTGAAGGACAAGAGCAAATGTTTAGAGTACTAGACTATGCCCCGGATTTGTTACCTAAATATAAACCAAGATATCTTATGGGAGTTGGCAAACCAGATGATATTATTGGGGCAGTTGCCAGGGGAATAGATATGTTTGATTGCGTTATTCCAACACGTTCGGGTCGGAATGGTCAAGCTTTTACTAAATACGGTATAGTCAATATTCGTAATAGTCAGTATAAGGATGATCAGGAACCTCTCGAATATGATTGCCCATGTCCAGCATGTAAAAATTATAATAAAGCTTACTTGCATCATTTGGTAAAGATCAAAGAGATTTTAGGATCAGTACTTATGACATGGCATAATTTGGTATATTTTCAAGAATTAATGTCAAGAATAAGACAATATATCCGACAAGGAAAAGATTTTGATTTTATAAATTAGTGTAAAGAGATGTTTTTAATTAAGTTGCCCTACATCATTGCGAGGAGCTACTTTAGTAGCATTGATGCAATCCAGGAAAGGATCAGAAATGGATTGCCACAACCACTATGTGATCTTGCAATGACGTAATGCATACTATCTCAATTCGGGAGATAAGAATTATAATTTTTATCCCACACATTTTAATTTTATTTATTTGGAGAAATCAAATGAAAAAAACAGCTCTATCCGGATGTCAAGTGACCGGGGCTCTACATTTAGGAAACTATCTCGGGGCGATTGTCAATTGGTCTAAGATTCAGGATGAGTATAATTGCTTGTTCTTTTTAGCCGATTTGCATGCTATTACTATAGATCGCTCACCCATAGAGCTAAACTCTTCTATATTGCAAACTGTTGCTATATATATAGCAACAGGTCTTGTACCAGAGAAAACCACTATATTTGCACAAAGTATGGTGAAAGAACATGTTGAACTTGCTTGGATATTAAATTGTGTTACCCCACTTGGCTGGCTTAAACGCATGACTCAGTTTAAAGATAAAGTTGGAAAAGACCAGGAAACTGCTGGTTTAGGATTATTGTCTTACCCAGTATTGATGGCAGCTGATATATTATTATATAATGCTGATGTAGTACCTGTTGGCGATGATCAAAAACAGCATTTAGAACTTACCAGAGATATTGCGGCTATTATCAACAGGAAATTCAATCGGGATATCCTAAAGTTACCTGAACCATTAATTCAAGGTTCATCAAGAATAATGAGCTTAAAAGATGGTCGTAAAAAAATGAGTAAATCTGATCCATCTGATTTATCTCGTATTAATTTAAATGATAGTCGGGATCAAATTTACCAAAAAATTAAAAAAGCTAAAACAGATCATTTATCTGAAATCAGTTATGATCCTCAAAATAGACCAGAAATCAGCAATTTAATTGACATTTATTGCAGTTTATCTGGTGCTAATGTTGACAAAATAGTTGATCAATACCAAAATGCTGGTTTTGCCAAATTTAAGGATGATCTAGCTGATATTATCATCACAACTCTAACTCCCATTAATACTAAATATATAGAGCTAATAAAAAACCAAGATTATCTGATAACTACACTACATAACGGAGCAGATAAAGCTAGAATTACTGCTGCTAAAACTCTGATTGAAGTCAAGAAATTAATGGGCTTTGTTATGTAGCATTTTGATAGTTTAACCGTGAATAATGGATTGCTTCGTCGTCTACGCCTCCTCGTAATGACGTCTTAGGGTATATATAAGTCTATTAGCGAGACCATGTAATGGTCGAAGCAATCCATTTTTGGTTACTTTTTGGATTGCTTCGTCGCTACTAAAGTAGCTCCTCGCAATGACGGTATGTTGCAAAGTGGCTCCTCGCTAATAGACGTTTGTGAATTTGGTGTAATGTTGTCCTGGTTAGCTATATAATTCATGTAAAATTAAATATTTTTTACTATTATACTTAGTGCTAGTGATCTTATAGTATATATTAACTATTTATATTATACCAAATCTAAGAATTTAAAATATGATAAGCCCAATTTTAAAACAATTTATAATTATTTTGCCTGAGATAACGTTGACCTTACTGGCTTTGTTTACTCAATTATCTGCTGTATTATTTAGTAAAAAAACTAGAATCATCACTAATATTACGATATTATTATCGATTGTACTTTTTATTGCTTGCGTTCAGGGTGAAGCAGTAGCTTTTAGTAATTCATTTGCTACTAATAGTTTTACTGGTGCTTGTAAATCTTTTGTTTTACTTTTTTCGGTGATGACCATGATAATTTATAGTGATTATTGTAAAATCACTAATGAAAAATTTAAGACAGAGTTTATAACTTTAGTGCTGCTTTCAACTGTTGGTATTTTTATTACTATATCAGCACGTAATTTTTTATTGTTATTTGTGGCTATGGAATTGCAAGCACTAGGAGCGTATGTATTAGCCGGCTTTAGTTTACATAATATTAAATCATCAGAAGGGGCGTTAAAATATTTTATTCTAGGTAGTTTGGTTAGTTGTTTGACATTATTCGGGATGTCTTTTATTTACGGATTTGGTGGTAGTTTAGATTATAGTAATATTCTATACAAATTAAATCAATCAGCCCAGCCAAATATTGGTTTAATAATTGGCTTAGTACTTTTTTTAAGTGGTATTTTCTTTAAATTATCTAGTACTCCTTTGCATGTTTGGACGCCGGATGTATATGAGGGGTCACCAATTCCTTCAGTTAGCTATTTTGCTGCTGCCACAAAAATTGGTAATGTAGTGGTATTATTAAATATAATGACGATGGTAGTTGGTGATTACAAACAAATCTCAGTTGATTTAATAAAAATAACGGCAATTTTGTCGATGTTGGTTGGGGCAGGGGGGGCTATTAGACAAACCTCTCTCAAAAGGCTAATGGGCTATAGCACCATTCTAAATATTGGATATGTTTTGATGGGAGTTGCTCTGCATAGTAATCAAGGTAATAATGTTGCATTAGTGTATATGCTTATTTATGCTGCTTCTGTTACCGGCTTTTTTGCCTGTTTAATTGCTCTGCTGGGGAAAAAAGTGGATACGGCAAATTTTGATGCTATTAAAGGTCTTGCTGCTAGTCGTAAGGCTTTAGCTGGTGGGATTACGATTATCATGTTTTCGATGATTGGCATTCCCCCGCTAGCAGGATTCTTTGGTAAGTATTTCATTTTTTATCAGGCTATTATAGAGAAACAATTTACTCTAGCATTTATAGCTATTGGTACCAGTATTATAGCAGCTTATTATTACCTCAAAATAGTTAGGTCTATGTACTTTTTTGAGGCAAGTGAAAGTTTGCAGCTAGAGTCAATACCAACATATCAAGGATTAAGGTTTGTCAGTTGTCTTGTTATAGGATTTCTATTAATTTTTTCTCTCTTTCTGAGGTAATTATGTCTTGGCAGAAAAAATATAAGTTACTAGTTTTTGATGAAATAGATAGTACCAGCTCTGAAACTATTAGGATGGCTAAGGCTTGTTCTGATGGGAATTATGTAATATTGGCTAAAAATCAAACAAAATCGCATGGCAGAAATAGCAGAATTTGGCATTCTAGTTTAGGGAATTTGCATGTTAGTATATTATTAAATCATAAGATTAATCTCAGTTATATTCCGCAATTATCTTTTGTTATGGCTATTGTTGTTTATAAAACTATCAATTCTTTAACCGCTAGCTCAGGAAATTCTATCAAATTAAAATGGCCCAATGATATTTTGATAAACGATAAAAAAGTATCTGGTGTATTGCTTGAATCTATTAGTATAAATAACAATAATTATCTTATTATAAGTATTGGCGTTAATATCAAGGAAAGTCCTGTAAATATTGATCAATTGGCAACCAATTTATCTGATGAGAATATAGAAGTAAAAGATCCAGAATATTTATTAGATATCTTGATGATTAATTTTGAAAAATATTTTAGTAGATGGAAAGAACAGGGATTTAGCAAAATAAGACAATATTGGCTTAAAAATGCTTATAAGCTGGGCGAGATGGTTAGCATAAATGATGGAAACACAAAAATCTCAGGAATTTTTAAAGACATAGATGAAAATGGTAGTATAAGAATTCAGCTTGATGATGGAAAGATAGTTACCTCACTTAGTTCCGAGATATTAAACTGCCTATAGCTAATCCAACTAGTCATTGCAAGAAGGAGTAAGCCGATGAAGCAATCCAGAAAATAACCAAAAATGGATTGCCACGACCTACTTGCGTGGTGTCACTAATAGACATGGTAATATTAGCCTTGGTTAAATTGTTGATAAAATTTGATAGCTTTGTTTAAATCTTCTACTGTATCAACAGAAATGGGGATATTGTTGACATAGCATACCCCTATGGACATATTATTTTGTAAGGCTCTTAGTTGTTCAAGTTTTTCGCTTAATTCTAAAGCTGAAACCGGTAAGTTTATGAATTTAGTTAACGCTTCTTTACGGAACCCATACATTCCTACATGATATAAAAATTCTTTAGCACCATGCGGAATAAGACTGCGAGAAAAATACAAAGCCTTGTCGTTATGGTCAACAATAACTTTGACATTACTATCTCCATTTACGCCGTCTACACCAACTTTTACTACTGGGGTCATAATATCATGATCAGTAGATTTTAGAGTTTCAATAACTTTTATAATCGATTCAGGTTCTATAAAAGGCATATCACCTTGTACATTTAGGATATAATTAATATTGTGATTGCCAGCTATTGCTTGAAATGCCTCATATACACGGTCAGTACCAGTTTGACATTCTTGGCTTGTCATAATCAATTGTCCGTCACAATCAGTAACTTTTTTAGCTATAATTTCTGAGTCAGTTGCCACATAAACGTTTTTTAGCTTGGTTAAGTGTACTTGCTTAATAACGTGTTCAATTATAGATAATTTTCCTATAAGTTGCAGAGGTTTTTGGGGAAGTCTTACCGAATCAAGTCTTGAAGGAATAATAATTGCAACATCAGAATGCATAAGCCACCATATTTAAAGATATTTACCAAAATAATTGTTTACACAATACAATAAAATATGTTTACACAAAAGAAGAAAATTAGTGGAAAATTAGTTTACACAAATGGAGAAATAATTGTTGACATGACAGGTTTTTTAAACGATAAAGTAAAGCGTATTAGACATAGTTCTTGAGACACAATTTGTCTTTTTGTCTTTAGTAGTATTTGTCTAGGGCTCGTAGCTCAGTTGGTAGAGCACTTGACTTTTAATCAGGTTGTCCCGGGTTCGAATCCCGGCGAGCCCACCACTTCAGGGTACTTAAGCCCCTTAATCGACCTGAATACCGCCAATATTTAAAAGGTGAAGGTATTAATGGGTTTGTAGCTCAGCTGGTTAGAGCACACGCCTGATAAGCGTGAGGTCGGAAGTTCAAGTCTTCTCAAACCCACCATTCGTAAGTATTCTTTATGAATCTTGAGAATAGTATAGTTGAACAATTAAGCCATAATAAGTTAGGTATTTACTGGCTTAGAAATGGTATAATCTCGCTTGCTCTTGCTGGGGTGTATTCAATAATATTGGTAATGCTTCGCACTCCAATGTTAGTTAACCTATTTCCCAATACAGAAATCTTTAAATCAGCTTTGGTTGTTCATGTTAATTTATCAATCTTAGTTTGGTTGATATCCGTTACAGCATGTATCTGGAGCTATAATTTACAGTCGGCGACTACTTCCAGTATAACATATGTAATATTAGCATTTTTTGGCACTGCACTAATAGCTTTGTCGCCATTTTGTGGTCAAAATTTTCCTGTAATGAATAATTACATACCAATGCTGGAAAATATAATATTTATTCTCGGAATTAGTTTGTTTGGTGTGTCGGTATTGTTATTTTCATCAAATGTCATCCTAATCGGGATAAAAAACCTAAAAAATCAAAAATTGATTAATTTTACTATCCTCTCTACCGCCATAATGTGGGTGTTAATATGGGTATGTTTTATTTGCTCTTATTGCCAACTACAGCAAGTTATTAAACTTGTGCCAGTCGATATAGAATTTTACTATGAATTGCTTTTTTGGAGTGGCGGACATTTATTACAATTTCTTTACACACAAATTCTGATATTAGTCATGACAGTGTTATGCCATGCTTGGATAGGAAAAGAATTAAAATTTAACAAGCTATATCTGCTACTATTATATTTAAATTTTATGATAAGTATTGCAGCTATTTGGGGACACTTATCATATGATATTATAGATGCTGAATTCAAAGAATATTACACTAAACAAATGAAATATGGTGGAGGAATAGCACCAGTTTTATCTTTGATAGTAATGTTTTATGAGCTAGTTAGTCAGAATCATAAGATAGCGGTGAATTATCCTGTAAAGGCAAGCATAATTTGTTCTAGCATATTATTTTTGTCCGGAGGATTTATTGGCATGTTAATCACCGGCATGAATGTTACTATTCCCGCTCACTACCATGGTTCAATTGTTGGAGTAAGTGTGGCATTTATGGGCTTTAGCTTTCTTTTATGCGATAATTTATGTGACAATAAACAAAAGAAAAATTCATATTTCTCCGCAGCAATTATTACTTTAACTATCGGACAAATGTTACATATTATAGCTCTTCTTTTGGCTGGTGGGTACGGGGTGATGCGAAAAACACCAGGAGTAGAAATGACTATTAGCAGTAAGTTATTAATGGGTATAATGGGTGGTGGTGGACTGATTGCTATTGTTGGTGGCTTGATGTTTGTTATTATTTGTGGTAAAAAGATGTTATTTAAATAATTAGTATAATAAAAATAATGACTTTGAATAAACCTACTATAGAAGAAGCCAGAGAAGCAGTTAAAACTTTATTACGATTTATCGGTGAGGATCCAAATAGAGAGGGGCTGGTAAAAACTCCTGATAGAGTAGTAAAAACTTACCAAGAGATGTTTTGTGGGTACGATAGAGATGTAGAAGAAATACTAGCTACTAAGTTTTATGATACTTGTAACTTTCAGGACTTCATCTTATTAAAAGACATACATTTTAATTCTTTTTGTGAACATCATTTATTACCAATAACTGGTACAGTGGATATAGCTTATATACCAGATAATTGTATAATAGGTATAAGTAAATTTGCCAGAATAGTTGATGTTTTTGCAAAAAGACTACAGATTCAAGAGAAAATGACAGTACAAATTGCTGAAACATTACAGCAATATATTAAACCTATGGGTGTTGCGGTCAGGATTTCTGCATTACATAGTTGTATGACTCTTAGAGGAGTTATGCAAAATGATAGTATTATGAATACTATGCATTATACTGGTATATATTTAGAGCAACAGAAATATCGCCACGAATTTCTCAATATTATTGCAAAAAGATAATCAAAGAAAGAGCTATGTTACTATCAAAATATTTTTTACCGGTGCTAAAGGAAGAACCAGTAGAGGCACAAGTGGTTTCTCACAGGTTGATGCTTAGAAGCGGTATGATAAGACAACAATCTGCTGGGATTTATAGCTGGTTACCTATGGGGTTAAAAGCCCTGAAAAATGTTGAAAATATTGTTCGGCTTAATATGAATAAAGTAGGTGCCATCGAAATATTAATGCCTTGTATTCAACCAGCATCTTTATGGATGGAATCTGGAAGATTTGAAAATTATGGTAAGGAAATGTTAAAATTCCAGGATCGCCATGATAATACGTTATTATTTGGACCTACTAATGAAGATATGGTTACCGATATTTTTAGAAATAATATTCAGTCCTATAAAGATTTGCCAAAAAACTTATATCATATTCAGTGGAAATTTAGGGATGAAATTAGACCTCGCTTTGGGGTGATGCGTGGCAGAGAGTTTTTAATGAAAGATGCATATTCTTTCGATATAGATCAAATAAGTGCGATAAAAACTTATAATCAGATATATTTAGCATATATGCAAACATTTCGTGATATGGGGTTGATGGTAATCCCAGTACTTGCCGATAATGGGTCGATTGGAGGTAATTTAAGTCATGAGTTCCATATTCTTGCCGATAATGGTGAGAGTACTATTTTTTATGACAAAAAATTTCTATCTTTAACAGAGCAGGAAAGTTTAGATATTGAAAAATTACAATCCTTATATGCGGCAGCAGAAGAAAAACATGATCCTGATAAATGTTTGTTATCAGAAGATAATCTTGCTAGCAGTAAAGGTATAGAGGTTGGGCATATTTTTTATATTGGTATAAAATATTCCAAAGCAATGAATGCTTTAGTAAATGGTAATGATGGTAGTCTTGTGCCAGTGGAAATGAGTTCTTATGGTATCGGTATTTCGAGACTTTTAGCTGCTATAATCGAATCAAGTCATGATGATAAAGGGATTATATGGTCTCCAAATATTGCTCCTTTTATGGTATCAATATTAAATTTGAACTTGCTTGATAGTAAATGCAATGAACTATCACAAAATCTATATGACCAATTTGTAGCAAGTAAAATAGAAGTATTATACGATGATACAAATGAGAGAGCTGGTAAAAAATTTGCCACTCATGATCTTATAGGTTCACCGTACCAAATAATTATTGGATCCAAGAACTCTGGGAATAATGTAGTCGAACTAAAAGATCGTAAAACAGGCAAAATAGAAGAATTAGCTGTGGAAAATGTTATTGATAGAATATTTGAGTATACAACCATGGTAGTTTAAAAGTTGTGGAAAAAATAACCAGTGTCATTGCTTCGTCGCCACCACAAAGTGGCTCCTAGCTAATAGTGCCAGGTTGTTTTCTCTATGACTTTTAATGCCATGCGTAAGGTGAATTAATGAGTTATCTCCAACAGTCTACTATGTGTTTAGTCCCAGGGTGTGGTGGTTAGGGTTAATAATAAATTTATTTGGATCAGATGTCCATGTTTTTATGATAAATCCATAAGGAGTTAAACCTTTAAGAGCCTTTAATCTGTTTTTTTGTAATGTAATAGCTGAATAATTAAGATTACAATTGTGGTTATTAAGAGTTACGAGTAAAAAAGAGGATATGCTTAATGGTTGATTAGACATATATAAATTAATTATTCGATTTCAATACCTAATCTTTTTAATATTAAAGTATTAAATTTAATCCTATTTTCTTCCTCTTTTTCTAATGTTGGTAGTAACTCCATTTCATATGTATCATTAGCATCCAATAACTTAGAGGAACATTCAAAATGTACTCCTGATAAAATGACTTTTCCTTTATTATAATTAATTTCTATAAGTGCCGGTAAATAATTATCATCTTTTTCAATATGGTAATAAGCTAATACTTTTACGTTTGCATAAGAATCAGCATTATAAAAATACCCTCCGCCATTATAATAAACTCTTAAATTAGTAAAATCATGTTCATTAGGTATATCTAATTTAAGTAGTGCTGCTCTAGCTCCGCTATTTGTTTTGTAATCATATTTAGCAAGAATAGGACCAATAGATTTATCAGGAAAAAATGCTAATTCCCGTTTTCCTAAAACTTCTAATTCACCGTTTTTATCAAACTCAACAAAATTAGAACCATAATACGCTCCTGCACATAACCCTAAATAACTTCCTCCATTTTCTACGTATTGTTTAATAATTTTATTTCCTTTGCCATTAAGTTTTTTAGTGTAAGGTATATCTTCCCCACCAGGCATTACTAATAATACAGCATTTTTTGTCCATTCTTTATATAAAATATCTTTTGCATTAATAAAATTAATTTTATAAGCAGTAGTGATATTTACTAAAGTATCAAAAATATATTTTAAACAATTTTTCCCAGCACCATCATATATGTATATACTGTTTTGGGTAATTATTTTATCTGTATTATCTTCATAACCTAAAACTGCTTGTTCTTGGAATGTGTAAATTTCTGGTTCTAACATAGTTTAATGCCCCCTGATAAACTTTAAGTGACATAAAACTAATATTATGGGTAATATAATAAAGCTGATTTTCATATTTAATTGAGCTCCTACTGTAGGAATGAAATTACATATTAAAAAAGCTAAATTGTATGAGCATATGAACAGTAATCCTCCAATAGAAGAGGGAACAAACGATGATATTTTGTTGAGGGAGATAACCATAAAACTAGTTAAAAAATATTGATATGATATAGTAAAAATTACCAATATTAGAAAAGATTTATATGTCAAAAAATACCATATTAAAGGATAAAAAAAGAAAAATAATATGTAAATCGACTTAATGTATAAGTACCATCTCTTATCAATTGCAATACCAGTAATAATTGCTGTAATAATTGATCCTACCAAACCTATGCTAGAAGCAAGATATATGGATGATATAGTAATATCAAAATATTTTGATATTACACTTGGCATATAAATATATATTACTATCAAGGATGCAGGTAGTAAAAGTAATGTTATGGCTTCTAAAATCTTCTTATTATACATTTTTAATATTTGACCTATATTAAGTGCAATAAGATTAGTATTAGGAGTATTAGATAGATTAATTCTTCTCATATATATTCCTACAAAACCTAATAATCCACCAAGTATAAATGGTATTCTCCAAATATATTCAATGATTTGGTCTTGAGAAAAAAAACTACTTAATACTGACATTATCAAAGTTGCCATTATAGATCCTGCGGTGGCACTACTTAATAGGCAGCCTATTTTTAGTCCTTGATGTTCTTGATAATATTCCTTAATAAAAACTACATTAGAAGGAATTTCAACTGAATATGCTATACCTTGTAATAGTCTAAGAATAAAAAGTAGTATTGGAGCAAAAACACCAATGGTTTTATAATCTGGAAGTACTCCTATTAATACAGTACTTATTGTCATGATATAGATACTATATATCATAATGGAAAATCTGCTAATTTTTAAGGTAAATGGACCTATTATAGCTGCTGCAATTATTTTTGCTAAATTAGCAGATACAAATATACAAGCCGTTTTTATAAAAGCTATATATTCATTCTCATCACTAGGAAAAAATATCTGTGAAATATAAGGGATCATGTAAGCAAAGATTATAAAATCGTAGTATTCTAATATTGCCCCTATATTGGTTGCAATTTGTAATTTTACATTACCTTTCATATACTAATTTCCTGATTTATATTCGTGTATAATGTACCAAAATCGAAGAATAGCTGGGCGTAGTGGACAATTTCCGAACCCAATCAGACACTAAATTGCTTGTAATTCAAACGCTTACGCTTTATTATTAGAGCTTCGTTACATCATATTGTAACTCCATATTTTTTCCAGAAAATGCCATAGAAATTTTTAATATTTGTTTAACATGTGAGTACTCTTTTATCTTAGTATCATAGCGTTTGTCAATAATTTGTTGTAAGCCAGATTTAGCTATATTTGCTAGATCTTCTGAGGATTTAGCTACCTTGTACTCAAGGATAATCGCATTATCTCCCCGCCCAACTATAGAGGTTAAAATATGGTCACACCGACCATGTCCTACCTCTCTATTTGACTCTATATTATATCTAGTAGTAAGAGGTGCTAGTAACCCGCCTACTAGATTATGGTAATCCTTTTCTTCAGTTAAGTCATGATAGCTAGTTGATCCGAGCAGATATGATTGCAGTTTTTCTCCAAATTTGTCAATTTGTTGATTGGTTAATAAATCAATGAAATTATCATATTCATTCATTTTAATGTTTAACTTTTTAGTAAACCATTGAATCACCCGCTCTACATAAATATTACGTACTTCCCGATTTGGTATGCTTAAACTATATCTAGGATCTTCTTTATTATCATTAGCTAATAGCGGGCTAAGATAGCCAGCAAATAATAACA
>CAJYCV010000043.1:0-26010 GCA_913698435.1 Pseudomimeciton antennatum
CCATCAGGGCTATAGGGTAAATTTAAAGTGATTTATTAACTATAAGCCGGATACATGACTGCATTCGATTTTTTTGCTGTTATATATTATTTTTTTCTTGCATTATCGGGTAGGTCCATACATGGATTGCTTCTTGGCTTACGTCTTCTCGCAATGACGTATGTATTTATAATTCGTCTATTAGCGAGACCATGTAATGGTCGAAGCAATCCACATTCATTGGATTGCATCAATGCAACTAAAGTGGCTCTACTTGCAATGACCCTTGGCACTCAGATTTTTTATTCATCATAAAAAATAGTAAAAAGATGTGGAGTATTATGTGAATAATCTTATTTGTAACCATACCAGCAAACCTTGGAGTGCTAATGATTTTCACTTGGAACTTATTGCATCGAGAGATTTAATATATACCCCATGTCAGTTTATATGCTCTGAACCAGTAATAGAAAATGAAAGTGCTGAATATGGAGCCTACATATTCACATTAAATTCTATGAATGTTAGATTTCGTGTT
Source organism: Pseudomimeciton antennatum (assembly GCA_913698435.1). Classification (NCBI taxonomy): domain Eukaryota; kingdom Metazoa; phylum Arthropoda; class Insecta; order Coleoptera; family Staphylinidae; genus Pseudomimeciton; species Pseudomimeciton antennatum. The sequence continues at coordinate 518 of CAJYCV010000043.1, forward strand.
GCTAAGATTACTCCTACAAAGATTGGTCAATTTGTAACACTATGGAAGAGAATTGGGAATGGACCAATTCAGCCATATGATATTGCAGATTCAATTGCTCTTTTTATTGTGACAACACGTAAAGGAGATAATTTTGGTCAATTTATATTTCCACAATCTGTTTTGTATAAATATGATATAGTCTCGCACAATAACCAAGGTGGTAAAAGAGCGATAAGGGTATACCCACCTTGGGACATTGTTATAAACAAGCAAGCTAAAAGAACTCAAGCATGGCAATTAGAATATTTTTTAGAAATTCCAAAAAATAAACCAATTAACTATGCGAGAGTACAAATGCTTTATAATCAAGTTAAATAGTTATTACTAATTTTGGATTGCATCAATGCCACTAAAGTGGCTTCTCGCAATGATGTTGTGAGTGTTCACGGAAAAAAAGTTAAAATACAAGATGTCTATTAGCGAGAGGGCGTAGCCGACGAAACAATCCATTCCTGATCATTTTTTGGATTGCCGCGTCGTCGCAAAGCAGTTCTTCGCTAATAGACCCTTGGTGAGCAGATTTTTTATTCATCATCATAAGAAAATAGCAAAGAAACCGTGAACGCTCACATAAATATTATATACAGCCCTTAAAGTGAGCATTCTGTAAAAATATAAACCTCCTACGATTTTTAAACTATCGAGTTAAGTCAATCATTTATTTTTTAATTTTTCTGCTATCAAAATCACATTTTCTCTTCCATCTAGGGACCATGATTCTGATTTATACTCTAATCCAACCATTTTACATTCAATTATTCTAAAATTGTGTTTTTTAAAGATTGTAGTTAGTATGTTTTTGTCCAAAAACATAAACGGTTCATCACTAATTGACGCAAGCTGGTTAGAGTTAGTAGCTGGGATATTTACCCAGTTTTTTAAAGATTGGACATAACCAGGAAATGGTTCTTTATTTAATACTCTTTTTTCATATTCAGGAATAAAACTCTCAAAACGCTTAACATATGGTGTGATAGCAATTACATAAACTCTCCCCCTATCTTTTAACAGATTAAATATGTTGGCAACTGCATTATCTAATTGCTCTGGAGAAAAGAAATGTAAGACTCGTGCTATCAGAATAGCGTCATACTTATCACCAGTTTTAAAGGTTGAAGTAATATCACCAGAGATAAATTTAACTTTATCTAAAGTTGATTGATTTAATTTTAACGTTCCTATGTTGTATGCTGCAATAAAAAGATGACGTTCATCAAGATCATTTAAATGGTAAATAACGTTATATTGCTTCTTTAGGGTTTCTATCATAGCTCTTCCATAAGCCCCACCAATTTCTAGGACTGTCCGGTTCTTTGAAAATTCTATAAATTTCTTTGTTACCTCATCTACTCGTGGTGACATTGCACCTTTTTTGTTAAGAGTTTGAATCCGACCATCATCTTCTTCTTTAGGCTGCGACAATTTTAGATCGTAATACTTGTTTATTGCTTCTTTAAAGCTATAGTCAATTGATGAGAAGTTGGTGACGTTGTCACTCGTCGCTCGCCTATTACTTATAGGCGTCGCTCCATCGTTCCTAGCCCCAAATTCTCCTGAATTGACTATATATTCTGCTGCATAAAGTTCATAATTTTTGCATAATACGATTAGTAAAATATAAGATATTTTTAAAATTTTAAACATTTACTTTATTTAACTCTTAATTACAATAGTGGATAATATGCTACGGTTATATAATTCTCCGGTGTGGCAGCAACGTCGGTAACTTATGTATTTCTCAGGATTACTATAGGTATCCTCTACTATAATGGTTATATCTTTAATACCAGCTTTTTCTAATTGAAAATCTACATAATCTGGTAAATCGAACATATAATGTCCTTTTTTCGAAGATCTAATGAAAAATCTCGAGTAATTAGGCTGCTGCTTTGTAAAATTATCATAATATTCCTGATCAACCTCATAAGAATATTGTTGAATAGTAGGACCAATAATAGCTTTAATATTTGTTGCTCCTTTGTTCTGCATTAATTCTACCACATTATTAATGACACCAGCTTTAGCCCCACGCCAACCACAATGAGCAGCTCCTATAACCATGCCATCCTCACTACTAAACAAAACAGGAGCACAATCAGCGGTCTGTATTGCTAGTACTAGATTTTTTTTGATAGTAACAACCCCGTCAGCTTCCAGGTCAGTATTACTATCAGTAATTAAATCAGCATCAATAATTTGGGTACCATGCACTTGCTGTAAAATAACAATATCTTCTGCATCATAATGTTTAACTACTGCTAGCCTATTATTTTCGACTATCTCTTTAGGCACACCAAACTTATTTTTTTTACTATAAACATGACTAGATTGCTTGAAGCTTTTATCAAAAATTTTATAATAAACTTTATTTTTTATAAACTCATCCACATGTCAACCCCGCAAAAATTCATATACAAATTATCAGACCATTTACAAAAAAGCAATGCATTGCAAAAAATCATCAATAAATTTCAAACAGATTACTCGTTAATACCTTGCATTGGAGTGGAAATAGAATTTTATTTAAGCAAAAATATTGATCCACTCGAATTGCAAACTCTGCTTGGCATAACAGTTAAGAAAGAAAAAGGCGATAATCAATTTGAGATAGATTTACCACCTTCTACTAACATAATTGAGTATATAGGAAAAATTAGCAGCACTAAGTCTAAAATACAAATTATTGCAAAAAAATTGCAGGGCAAGGTAAATTTTTCTGCCAAACCATTGCCAAACGATTATGGTAGTAGTATGCATTTTCATGTAAATTTTATAGATAGTTCTGCTTTAACGAGTAGTATATTTGATATCGATCTAATGGGGCAGAGTATCTGCCACTATATGCTCGATAGTTTTTTGATATTTATGCCGAATGAAGATGATTATCTTCGTTTAGATGAAAATTTTATGGCACCAACTAATGTGTCTTTTGGCAATAATAATAGAACTGTTGCCGTTCGCATTCCTGACTCATCTCCTAGAAGACTAGAACATAGAATAGCCAGTCCACTAACCGATCCTTATTTGGCAATTTTTACTATTTTAAACTCTATCTTATTAGGTCTAGAATTTCCTGATAAAATCAGTAATATCAACAAAATATATGGCAATGCTTTTGATCAACAATATAATTTAGTACCATTACCAAAATCATTAGCAGAAGCATTAGAATTGTTTAATTTGCAGTTTTTTTTATCTAAACATTTTCTCTAAAATTTCTAAAATTAAATATGTAGTTTCCGAAGAGGTCTATTATAAAAATTTTGCTAAGCGTTTTTTACAAATCCCCAAGTACAGGCAAATGACTATGGTTGTTATTTAAATCTATAGTAGAACTGTATATAGGTGGTGGAGGATCTGCTGTTAAAAAAGATGACTCCAGAGCATCATATGCTGGAGGCAAGTCGGCACAGATATTAGCAGAAGTAGTGTTAACGGAAACATGATCATTAATATCATAACAATTATTGTTACTTAAACAGTTACCTAACTTAATGCAACAAAACATGAGGCACACATAAAACACACAAATTGAGAATAAAAGACCCAGACCAATGTACCAACCCAAATTGTACAATGAAATATCATTATTTTGTTTATAATCTGAATTATTTGTTGTCAAGAGATTTCTTTTTAATAAATGGTTAAATTGAACATTATGGGACTGTTGCAAGATGAAAATTTTTTGAATCAGTTTTAGGAGTGCGTGCCTGCACACAAGTCAAAATGATTAAATTATTCATTTCGTTAGGAGAAATAACTACACATGGTCTTGTTTTGTTTATCTCTGATCCTTTGGAAGGATCAAGAGATACAAGTAATATATCAAATTTATAAATATCTACCATTGCCATTCTTCTTCATCCCAAGATGTTTTATTAAGTTCATATCTAACAAATGATCATCTTCGTTTTTAGCCATAAGTTGAAAACTTTTTTTCCACCATGCTCTTGCTTCTTCGTAAGCTGTTATAATAAGAGTGTGATCTTTTACTGTTAAGTTCACAACATTTTTTATTTTGCATTGTTTAAGAAAGACTTTAGGGATTCTTAAGCCCTTTGAGTTACTAATTTTGATAATGTATGCATGCATTTTTATTACCAATATTACTTAAAATTTAAATATATTGTAATTACTTTGTATATCATGTCAACTAATTATAGTTAACCCGAATAAGTTCTTGATATTGTTATAAGTTCCAAAACGTCATTGCGAGGAGGTATAAGCCGACGAAGCAATCCATTTTAGTCACTTTTTGGATTGCTTTGTTACTACTAAAGTAACTCCTCGCTAATAGATGGAGAAGGTATCTAGAGCCTTAACTGGTTAGCATATATCTTGGATCATGAGGAGTACAAATATTTGACAATAGACAAGAAGAACCAGCTACTATAGAATTACTACTAGAAATAATGAAGAAATTATGGTACCCAAGACTTTAAAAATTGGTAAGTGTCAAGTTCACTTATTACCTCTATCACTTACTATATTAGCATTTATAATCCTCTTATCACTTGGGTTTTGGCAGATTGTTAGATTACAGGAAAAAGAACTATTTTTAAGTTCAATGAAAAATAATCTTAATAATCCTCCTATTGATATAAAAACACTTAGTGCAGATAAATTATATGCTAAAGTAAAAGTGAATGGGCATTTTTTGGCTGGTAGGAATTTACATCTTTATGGACGTAAATCAATGTCCACTGAAAAAGATGGTTATTATTTAGTTAGTCCTTTTCAAACTGATGATAATAAGATAATCTTAGTTGTGCTAGGGTGGTTTGCTGGAAAATATAAGAAAAATATTGATAATATAGTAGATGATTCTACGGAAATTACCGGTGTAATTCTCCCTGGTGAGAAAACCAAGCTGTTTGTCTTGGATAATGATGTTAAAAATAATGTTTGGTTTACTTTAGATTTAACTCAAGCGTCCGATATTCTTGGTTTGACATTAGAGAGTTTTTATTTAATTATGGAAGGTAATAATAATCAATCTGATATTGTTAAAAGTTTATCGATTAACAATCTATTAAATGTCAGAAATGATCATTTAGAATATGCCATTACCTGGTTTACATTGGCAATTTCATTAGCAGTAATGTTTGTAATTTATCATTTGCCTAAAAGAAATTAAAAATTAAGTAAGGAGAGTTGTTATGACATTAAAAATAGGTGATACTGCACCAAATTTTACTATGCCAATAGGTGAGAATAGTAAAATCAATTTATCAGATTTAGTAGGTAAGTTTGTTGTATTATATTTTTATCCGAAAGATGATACACCAGGCTGTACTATTGAAGCAAGTGATTTTAATAAATTAAAGCCAGAATTTGAAAGAATGAATGCTGTCATTGTTGGGGTATCAAAGGACAACTTAGATTCTCATGATAAATTCAAGAAAAAATATTGTTTGGATTTTGATCTTGCGTCAGATTCTAACTCCGATACTTGTGAAAAATATGGAGTTTGGGTGGAAAAATCAATGTTTGGTAAGAAATATATGGGAGTTGAGAGAACTACTTTCTTGATAGACAAAAAAGGTAAGATAGCTTACATTTGGGCAAAAGTGCAAGTAGCTAAACATGCTGAAGATGTATTGAATCAGTTGCAGGCTAACCACCAAATCTGATTTCTTACATCGTCATTAGACCTCTTCGGAAACTCGCTTATGCTGAGGAATTTGAAGGAGACGCGGAACGCAGAACCGCAGCGTACTCTAATGTACGTGAGGATTCGAGTACCGCATCGACGTACAAATTACCAGCAGAAGTAGAGTTTCCAAAGAGGTCTATTGCAAGAAGGTATAAGCCCACAACTGTCGGAAGTTATAAGAGGAAGGGGTTTTAGACAGGGGAGTTTAAAAGTTGTATGTAGTCAACGTCACTGCGAGGAAGGTCGTAGGTCGACGAAGCAATCCATTTTTGGTTACTTTTATGGATTGCTTCTTGGCTTTTCCGCCTCCTCGCAATGACACGGTTATTTTTCCGTAACTTTTAAACTGCCATGATGACCTCTAAAACCGCTTCCTCTTCCAACAGTTGTGATGCTAATTGGATTATCCATATATCCGGATTCTAAATATAATAAAGATATTGCTATATTATTTTTTGCCCGTATAATGTTGGATTTAGTAAATATTGCAAATAATATAATTTTTACTAATCATATAGTAAAAGAATATGATATAATAATGGTAATATGAAAAATAATAGTGCATTAGTAACTCAAGTAGCAAACCCTCTAAACAAAGCTCTTGAGAAGTGCAAGATTGCTTTTTGGGTAGTTTTTAGCTTTGCGTTCGTTATTAACTTATTAATGTTGATAACTCCTCTTTATTCCTTGCAAGTTCTTGATAGAGTTATAGGAAGTGGTAACACATGGACATTAATGTGGTTATCTGTTATTATTGGCACAATCTATTTTATTTACGGATTATTACAAATTGCTAGATCATTCACCTTAATTAAAGTTGGTGAGTGGTTGGACAAAACAGTTGCTCCTGTAATTTTTGGTTACTCTGTTTCAGCTTCTGCAACTCGTACTAATATGGGGGCTAGTCAGTTACTTCGTGATTTCCAAACAATAAAAACCTTTCTAACTAGTACTGGTATTAATACTTTATTTGATGCTCCTTGGAGTGTTGTTTATATAATAGTAATTTTCTTAATTCATCCATATATTGGAATTCTTACATTATCTGGGGCTATTATTATTGTATCTACAGCTTTTTTTAATGCTGCTGCAACTAATAAAACTCTTGGTGAAGCTACTGAATTTTCCATAAAGGGTATGACCCAAGCTGACATTGCTAATAGGAATTCAGAAGTTGTAGAAGCTATGGGCATGATGAAAAATGTTACGGCAAATTGGCATCAATTTAATATTGCTTCTTTGGAAAAACAATCAATTGCTAGCTATCGTAATGGTGCTATCTCCAATTTTTCCAGATTTATTCGTAATATTATGCAAATGCTTGTAACTGGTATCGGAGCTTATGTTGTTGTTAGTACTTCAGGAAGAGATATGACTACTGGGGGTATGATTATGAGTTCCATCATAGTTGGCAGAGCTCTAGCACCTTTCGATAATGCTATTGAGCTATGGAAAAGTATGAGTGGAGCTCTAAAATCTTACAAAAATATCAATCAGTTATTTGCTTCGTATAAATCAAGAGAAGAAGCAATGCCTATCCCAAATGTTGAAGGACATTTAACTGTGGAAAATATTTATTATTCATTTCCAGTACCTCCACATATGCCACAACCTCCAGTACCAAGATATATTTTGAAGGGAGTGTCCTTTGCCGTTCAGCCTGGTGAAGTATTAGCAGTTATAGGACCTTCTGCTGCAGGTAAATCAACTTTAGCTAAAGTTCTAGTTGGGGTATGGAAAGCATCGTCAGGAACTGTTAGACTTGATAATGGGGAAATTTATCGTTGGAATAGAGAAGATTTTGGTAAACATGTAGGATATTTGCCACAAGGAATAGAATTATTTAGTGGTAGTATAAAACAAAATATAGCTAGGATGGCTGAAAATGCTGATCCAGAAAAAGTAATTGAGGCAGCTAAAATTGCTGGAGCCCATGAAATGATCTTAAGATTACCGGATGGTTACGATTCGGATATTGGACCAGCTGGCTCTAATCTCTCTGGTGGACAAAAACAACGTGTTGGTCTTGCTAGAGCATTTTATGGTAATCCTAAACTACTTATTTTAGATGAGCCTAATGCGAATCTTGATGAGGCAGGTGAAATGGCACTATCAAACTCTTTAAAGCAAGCAAAATCTAAGGGTATTGCTGTAGTTGTTATCTCTCATAGACCTTCTGTATTATCAGTGGTAGATAAGATTTTGGTATTACAAGATGGGGCAGTGGCTCTTTACGGTACTCAAGAAGAGGTGCAAAATCGAGTTAAGCTGTTACAGAGCGGTGTAATTCACATTAACGAATAAAGTTTTAAATATATGGAAGAAAAGCCAACTAATAAGCCAGCATTTACAGCGGAGCAACTTAAACAGCTGTTGTCACTACAAAATGACTTGATACACGCGAATAAATCAAAGGGAGGTACTCTATCACAAAAGATAGTAGTAAGTCTTTCTAAGGCAATTCAAAATACGTTATATTATCTTGATCGTTTCGTCAATTTTGTTACAAAAAATAATGATGTTGATCGCAATGATGTAGTACAAACTGCTAGAGCTCCAATTCTTTTTGGGGTATATATAATAATCTTCTTTGTATTAGTTGGAGGGTTGTGGGGAAGTTTTGCTCCTCTTGATAGTGCTGCTGTGGCAGTGGGTGTTGTTGTAGCAAATAGTAACAAGAAGATAATCCAACACCAAGAAGGAGGTATTATTTCCAATATTTTTGTCAAACAAGGTGACAAAGTCAAAGCAAGTGACAAATTAGTAGAGTTGGAAGATACAAAAATTAAGTCCCATTATGAAAGTACTTTAAGTCAATATAGACACGCTTTGGCAGCAGAAAGTCGGTTAATTGCTGAAAGAGATAATCAAGATCAGATTAAGTTTCCAGAGTTATTAACAGAATCGATGAACCTACCTGAAGTAGCAAGGATTATACATACTCAAGAAAATTTGTTTACCTCCAAAAAAGAATTATATAAAAGCGAAAAAAATGCCTTACATCAAAGGATCGAACAATTGAATAAAAAGGTAGAAGGGCTGCAAGCTAAGAAGGTTGCTTATGTCAAGAGTCTAGAAGTTGCTAAGGATCGTTTAAAAGCAATGCATACTTTACATGAAAAAGGTTTTGCCCAAAAAGCCGCTCTATTAGAGCTTGAGGCTAAAGAATCTAATTTCAAAAGTGAAATAGCTATGACAGAAACTGAAATTGCTGGTACTAAACATGCGATCACAGAAAGTGAGATTAGTATTATTAACTTACAGAACAAATATACAGAAAGAACCTTAACTGAACTAAAAGAGGCACAAGTACAAGTAGCTCAGCTAAAAGAGCAATTTAATGCTCTCAAAGACTCCTTGAGTCGTACGGTTATTAGATCGCCAGTAGATGGTATTATAAATGTATTGAACTATCACACAATAGGTGGAGTAGTTTCACAAGCTAATCCTATTCTGGAGATTTCTCCAACTAATGATATTTTGGTGATAGAAGCAAAGGTTCCACAGAAGAACATAGATTCCGTACATGAAGGCTTGGTAGCAAAAATTCGCTTTAGTGCCTTTAAATCTAGAACAACGCCGTTATTTACTGGTAAAGTAATTGGCATATCTCCTGATACTGTACAAGACAGAAACCAAATGCAACAAAGTCCAGAGACTTTTTACACTGCTAGAATTGAGATTGATATGGATGAGTTTAATAAAATCGCAAAAGCTAGAAAATTAGAACTGCATCCTGGCATGCAGGCGGAGGTCCAAATTGTTACTGGCACAAGGACTCTTCTAAGATATTTACTTGATCCTATTACTGATACTATGTTCAGAGCATTTAAGGAGAAATGATAATTTTACCATTAATGGGTCTATAGCACAACTGTTGGAAGTTAGAAGAGGAAGCGGTTTTAGAGGTCATCATGGCAGTTTTAAAAGTCACGGAAAAATAACCGTGTCATTGCGAGGAGGCATGAGTTGACGCATAGGCGGCAATCCATTATCTTGTGGATTGCTTCGTCGGCTTATACTAAATCACCATCAATTGAGCAGTACATGTGATATAACGCAGCTTTGCTATTGGCAGCTGGAGCTTTCTATCTCACTATATTAATAATGATTTGGTATTATACCTCCTTGCAATGACGCTTGGAGTTCAGATTTTTTATTTTTTCTTGAAAATTTAGATAAAAGATAATTGCTATGTAGCTATAGACATATAGTGCGAAGTTTTATATATACAATCTTGCTACATGCCAGTATAATTATCCAGGTTATAACTCAAAGAATTGTTATTTTTGAATGCTACATAAATTAGACCTCTTGCATAACCTAAAGATAATTGAGGAATTTTTAGGAAAAACGAAGTCGAGTACCGCAGCGTACTCAGATGTACGTGAGGAACGGAGACGAGTTTTGACAACAAAATTACCAATTAGATTAGGTTATGCAAGAGGTCTATTGATGAAGCGTCTTATATTTACCAGTATAATGGGGTTTTTATTTGTTCTATCTCCTTCTGGACAAGCTGAAGATGCTGTTCAAAATATAGAATTCTTCGATACTACCGATGAAGATAGTAACGAGTTAGAAATTCAAGACAATAAAATTAACGACAATAACTTACCAAATATACAGAATAATGTTGAACATGCGGAATTAAAAAATTGCACTTCAGGTAAGATTATTGCTCTAAATAAAATTACCGCAACATCAAAGGAACTATTATTAAAGCCTAATGAACCACAATTTTTTGGTAATATTCAAATTAAACTTCATAAATGTATAAAAAACCTTGATCCTTACAATGGGGATAATTATATGCTATTAACAATTATAGAACATAAAATTGATGAGGATCCTATGTTAATTTTTCAAGGATGGCTTATCTCATCAAGCATTTCAGTCTCCACCTTTGAACACCCAATTTATGAAATCTTTGCTAAAGATTGTTTATAAGGATACTTAAGAATGATACAATCCATGATCTACGTGTTAGTAATGTTATTTCCACCAGTTGGGTTAATTACTGGTTTCTCTGTGGCAGTAATAGTTCCTATTTGGTTATTAACTATATTAACCGCTTTAAGAGGTAAAATTTTTGTTAATTTGCAATATGCTACTGTTAAAAAAACCTTGTTATCCAATTGGAAATTGGAATTACTATTTTGTCTTTGGTGTCTTGTAACAAATTTTTATTCACATAACTATCCTTCCTCTTTACTTAATTATCTACAAGTTTTTTTAATTGTTCTAATAGGGTTTATCGTAAATAGCAATATTGACAAATTATCTATCAATGCAACCAAAATAAAAATATATTTTATTACAGGAATAGTGCTGGCAATTGCTCTATTTTTTGTAGAATATCTATCTCATGGTATTATAACAAGAACCTTCCGTACTATTTTCCAACCAAAATCTTCCAAACAGTTTTTTTTATTCCTTCTTGATCATGGTTGCTCCTTATTATCAGTTCTTTCATGGTTATTCATTGCTATACTGATACTATATCATAAATATCTATTAGCACTAATATATTATCTGTTAATTTTTTATTTATTATCTATCTCAGATAGTTTGGCAAGCTTTTTAGCATTTACCGTAGGTGGGTTAGTATTTTTAACAAATAGATTGTTAACAACCAAATCACTACAATCTATTTTTTTGAAATTATTTACCTTTGCTATGATAACCGGTTCAATAATGATGCCGATAATTGCCTATAAAGTACAACCACATTATGCGTCAGAGCATTATGCTAAGTTTCTACCGGATTCTGCCAAGCATCGTCTATTTATTTGGCACTTTGTTGCCGAACAAATTATCAAGAAACCAATTTTGGGCTATGGATTTGCTTCGTCAAGAAACTTTAAAGTTGATAAAGAACAAATGGTTAGCTATCATCAGTGGACTTGGTCACCTTTTCCTCTGCATCCACATAATAATATAATGCAGATTTTATTTGAAACAGGCTTAATAGGTTTGATACTATTTTTATCTTTAATTTATAAATATATTCAAAAAATTAGTAATATAAGCTTAGTGCAATCCTATAAATATGATAAGATGAATCTAGCTAGTAAGGAAATAGATATAGATACGTTAAATTACAAGTCTGTTGCTTATGCTTGCTTTATAAATTATTATATAATAGGTATGATTGCATTTAATATTTGGCAAATATGGTGGGTTTGCAGCTCTTTTGGAGCGATTATTTTGCTTAGATTGCTCTTACGTCGAGCTTGATTTTTCATTGCCAATTATTGTAGTTTGCTGTATCCCTATTACGTTTACTTTATTGAGGTGATTACTAATGTTGGAAACATCGCACATATTACAGGAATATTTGCCTATAGTAGTATTTTTTGCTATAGCATCAGTTTTGTCATTGGTAATAGTTACATTACCAAGGCTTTTGAGTCCTCGGAAATATAATAAGGCTAAACTGGATAGTTATGAATGCGGATTTGATCCTTTTAGTGACGCTAGAAGCAAATTTGATGTACGTTTTTATCTAGTAGCTATTTTATTTATTATTTTTGATTTAGAAGTAACTTTTTTGATGCCGTGGGCTATTACGCTTCGACAAATTGGTAAATTTGGTTTTTTTTCAATGATGTTTTTCTTATTTGTCCTTACCGTTGGTTTTATATATGAATGGAAAAAAGGAGCCTTAGATTGGGAGTGATCACATGAAAGCAAAGATAGATCTATATGATCAAGATAAGCTACTTGCAGAGGAAATATCAAATCGAGGGTTTCTGATAACTAAACTCGATGATTTGCTAGGTTGGGCTAGATCTAATTCACTTTGGCCTATGAGTTTTGGTCTTGCCTGCTGTGCAGTAGAAATGATGCAAGCTGCTTCTAGCCGTTACGATATGGATCGTTTTGGCATGTTATTTAGACCAAGCCCACGTCAATCTGATTTAATGATAGTTGCAGGAACACTAACCAATAAGATGGCTCCAGCTCTTAGAAAAGTTTATGACCAAATGACTGAACCTAAATGGGTTCTGTCAATGGGAAGCTGTGCCAATGGTGGTGGCTATTACCACTATTCCTATTCGGTAGTACGTGGCTGTGATCAAATCGTTCCGGTAGACGTATATGTACCAGGTTGTCCTCCGACTGCTGAGGCTTTGATTTATGGCTTAATGCAATTACAAAAGAAAATTAAAAGAACTACTAGATTTAAGAGTGCTAGTGTATAATATGGAAGAGATTATTGATAACTTAATAAAGAATCAGGGGCTTGGGCTAACTGCTTTGCCTGTATATTCAAATGGTTCAAATGTATATTTTGCTGCCTATAAATCTACTATAGAAAGTTTGTTACCATTTTTATCTGCAATTAAGCAATCTGAGGATTTACGTTTTACTGTGCTGATAGATTTGTTTGCTGCCGATTTTCTAGACCGTTTTAAACGGTTTGAAGTAGTATATAATTTACTAAGTCTTAAATTAAATAAGCGTATATTAGTCAAAGTTGAGGCTGGAGAAAATGACATAATCCCTTCAATTACCAAAATATTTAGTGCTGCTTGCTGGTATGAACGCGAAGCATATGATATGTTTGGGGTGAATTTTGCTGGGAGTCATGATACTCGTCGTATTCTAACAGATTATGATTTTGTTGGTCACCCCCTTAGAAAGGATTTTCCATTAACTGGTTATGTGCAAGTTAAATATGATGAGACTCTGGCAAAAGTAGTATACGAGCCAGTTAAACTTGATCAGCCATATAGAGAATTTGATTTTTCCTCAAGTTGGAAAGGACCGAGTTATGTATTACCTGGAGATGAGAAAGCAAATAAACATACTATATAAGTAAATTTTATTATGACTCCAGATAAACCAAAACATGACAAAATATTTCGTAAATCTATGGAGAACCCAATAGTTGCTAAAGAATTTCTGGCAACTCACTTACCTAAAGATGTATTGGCTTTAATTGATAGCACAACTCTAAAATTAGAAAAAGATAGTTTTATTGAACCAGACCTTTCTGAAACTATTTCTGATGTATTATTTTCTGTTAAATTCAATGATACTGATGGTTATATTTTTTTGTTATTGGAACATCAAAGTACTGTTGATCAACTAATGGTGTTCAGGCTATTTAAATATATGATTAATATTTGTGATCGATATTTAACTACTAATCCTAAAGCTAAACGCCTTCCATTAATTTATCCCCTAGTACTTTATAACGGCAAGAAGAAATATAACGCGTCGCTTAATATATGGGAGTTATTTACCTATCCAGATTTAGCTAGATGCTTTTGGACCAATGATTGCCAGCTTGTCAACGTGCATGATATCCCCGACGAAGAACTCAAGAAAAAAGTATGGTCTGGAATTTTGTTATTTTTCCTCAAGCATATTCACGAGCGTCAATTACTGAAAAGATGGCAAGAAATCTCTCATCTCTTGCCTGAATTAGCGAAGGTAACCATAGGTTACGATCACATAAGAAATCTATTATACTATACTTTGACCTTTATTGAACAAAGTGATAAAATAGAGTTAGAAAAAATATTAAAAAATAGTTTAACTAAAGAAAAAGGAGAAGAACTTATGCCTAGTATAGCTCAAGTATGGAAAGAAGAAGGGATTCAAATCGGGCTACAGGATGGTATTAAAATTGGAGAAGCTAGAGGTGAAGCTAAATTAATAAAAATGATGATAAAAAATGGTAACTCTATTGAGGAAATAGCGAGAATGACTAGACTATCTATTACTAAAATCAATGAATTACTGAAAGTACAGTAAACTGGCATTTATTAGCAATGCGTTACTTTAGTAGCGACGAAGCAATCCAGGAAAGTGATTAGAAATGGATTGCTTAGTCGACCTACGGTCTCCTCGCAATGACGGTTTTTCAATTTTTTGGTCACTTTTATAGATTGCTTCGTCGCTAATAGACGCTTGGCAATCAGATTTTTTTATTCATTATAAGAAAATAGCAAAAAAACCGTGAACTCTCACAATTCAGTTAATTTCACCACCTGCTGTTGCACTTTCAGCTCCTGCTAAACTAACAGTACCCTGATGATCAGTATAACCATGATTAACTACATCAGGGGAAGAAGCAACTTTATCAGGATTAACTTTATCCATAAAAGAAACTGCTTCATCGGGATTAATAGAATCAACAGAACAATCATCACTAGGAACAGTATGAGTAACAATATGCTTGAAAAGTTCACACATATTTGTGCATAGTCCGATTAGTTTTAATGCTATTGACTCTTCTTCTTGTGATGTTATGTCTTCATTTGTTTTAGTTAGCTCAACTGCATTATTATTTATACTAGTAGATATGGGTTGCAACTCTATAATACGATTAGACTTCATAAACTTTACCTTTTTAAAACGTTATAACGGATACCAATAATTTTTTATAGCCTGTTAACTTATAGTTTATAGCTTAAACGTAAACTAGGAAATTATCTACTAATTTTTCAACTTGTTGGAAAGTTTTTTGCTCACAATCACTATTATCTTGCCCATCATTTTTATCTTTTAACCCATCTAATACATCGCTAATCATCTTACCAACTTCTATAAGCTCCTGTTCTTTGAACCCTCTAGTGGTGCATGCTGGAGTACCAAGCCTAATACCAGAAGTAATAAACGGTGAAGTAGCATCGAATGGTATAGCATTTTTATTACAAGTTATACCGGCTCTTTCAAGCGAATCTGCTGCCACCTTACCAGTTATACCATATTTTCTTAAGTCCACTAATACTATATGATTATCAGTGCCATTAGTTAAAATATCATAGCCTCTTGCCATCAGACTATTAGCAAGAGCTTTGGCGTTACTGATAACCTGTTTTATATAAAGGCGATATTCTGGTTGTAAACATTCTAAAAATGCTACTGCTTTTGCTGCAACAATATGCATTAATGGACCACCTTGCAGCCCAGGGAATAAAGCAAGATTTATCTTCTTACCCAATTCCTCATCATTTGACAGAATAAGACCACCACGTGGACCACGCAGGGTTTTGTGAGTAGTAGAAGTCACAACGTGAGCATAAGGCAAGGGGCTTGGATGTTCACCTACCGCAACCAGTCCAGCAATATGAGCAATGTCTGCTACCAAATACGCCCCTACTCTATCAGCAATCTCCCTAAATTTAGCAAAATCTAATTGACGTGAATGAGCAGAATAGCCAGCTATAATCAATTTAGGTTTATGTTGTACTGCCAACTGCTCTATTTGGGTATAATCAATTAGATAAGTCTCCTTATTTACAGAATAGAATACTGAGTTAAACCATTTACCAGACAAGTTAGGCGGAGCACCATGCGTCAAATGCCCACCTGTATCTAGCGACATACCAAGTATAGTATCATGTGGTTTTAATAGAGTTAAAAATACTGCCTGATTAGCCTGAGAGCCAGAATGAGGCTGAACGTTAGCATATTTACAATTAAATAGTGTTTTTACCCGCTCTATAGCTAAAGACTCAGCTTTATCAACTTCAATGCAACCATTATAATAGCGTTTTCCCGGATATCCTTCAGCATATTTATTGGTCAGAATTGAACCTTGTGCCTCTAATACCGCTGGGCTTACAAAATTCTCAGAGGCAATCAATTCAATAAAATCATGCTGACGCTTTTTTTCACCATTGATAATTTGGTATATTTCGTTATCTGTTTCAGATAATTTATTGGTAAATATATTCATTGATTGGACCTACTATTTAATGATACCAATTCCCGAAATTAATCTATGTTGGTAATTTGTGCGTCGAGCCTAGACTCGCATCCTCACGTACATTTAAGTACGCAGCAAGGCTGCGTTCCGTGTCTCCTACAAATTCCTCAACCTAAATTAATTTCGAGAACTGGTATGAGGTGTGTTTTTATAAACTTGACAGCAAATTGTAATCCCTTATCATCAATAGAATGTGCAAGATTTGGTATTTTACAGTTACTATAAGCAATATCATATTTCTCTAGATATTTTATTATTTCGTCCATGCTACTTATATCAACCACATCGTCTAATTCGCCATGTATCAGGCAAACTGGTGTAGTTTTATTGGTACATTCTTGTGGAGCAATTAGTCTACCAGAAAATCCTACCACACAATTAAAAGGTTCTTTTTGTATAAAATTTAAATACAGTCCCATCATGGTGCCTTGTGAAAAACCAATTATGATGGTATCTTTATTAGTTAAATTTAGTTCAGCTTGTTTCTTTTGGATTATGCTAGCAGCTAAGCCACTATTTTTAGTCGCTAATTCCCTGACTATGTCAGGGGTACGATTATTTAGACTAAACCATTGTCTACCGTAAGGGGCGTTATCAAATTTTTCAATGCCATGTGGTGCAATAAAGTGACAATCGGGTAATTCCTTAGACATAAAAGGAACTAATCCTATTAAATCATCGCCATCTGAACCAAGCCCATGTAACAATACTACAAGTTTTTTACACTCGCTGTTCAAGCTTTTTACTTCCGGGTAAGGTAATATTTCATTTTTAGTCATTTTTTAAGTTCCTATGGTTAACTTAGCAATAGTTCTATTAGCTTCTTCTAGTTCCTGTTTAGTATTTACTCCAATCACTATGTCATGGTCTGAAGATAGAAGATACGATACTTTTTCTCCATTATCTTTAGCAATTTTTACCAGTGCCGTTAAATACAACTCTTTTGTCCTATCAATTTCTCCTAAGAAAATAGAAGGTAAATATTTTTTTAATATACCCGCTGCAAAAGCCATAATACCTGAATTACAAATTGTTACAGCTAATTCTTCACTAGTTGCTTGTTTAAATTCAACAATCCTTAAAAAATTTCCTAACTCATCAGTAACTATTCGACCATATTGCCCGGGATCATCTCGCTTAAAGCACAGCGTTGTTATGGCAGAATTTGTTGAAACTAGATGATCTAGTAAATCATTAATAATCTCTGCAGTAATTAAAGGATTATCTCCGTAAAGTACTGCTACAATTTTATTGTCATCAATTAAATCCAGAGCACTATATACCGCATGAGCAGTACCAAGAGGTTCCGGTTGTAAGGCAAATTTACAAATATCTTTATAATGAGCAATATATTCCTCTAATTGCAACGAGTGGACTAGGATGACTTCGCTGGTCACTTGTTTGGCATTGGTTAGCACTCTATCAATCATCGATCTACCACCAACTTTATGCATTACTTTTGGTAAGGTAGAATCCATTCTTTTACCATTACCTGCAGCTAGAACAATAATTTGACAGTCCATATTAAACATCCTTCATAGTTTCATAAATTGCATCAGATAATTCATAATTACCAAAAACTTTTTGCACATCATCACTTTCTTCTAAAATATCCACTAATTTTAGTAGCTTCTCTGCTTTATCGTTCTCTTCTATAACCATGATATTTTTAGGTACCCAACCTATATAAGATTCTTCGGGAACCCCATATTTATTGGTCAAAAATTCAAGAGTTTGTACAAAATTCTCAATATCTGTATAGATTAAGTATGTATCTTCTTCAGAGATCATATCTTTTGCTCCAGCCTCTAGGCTACTTTCAAACATAGACTCGGTTGTTGCTAAATTTGCCGGATATTGTATTACTCCGAGATGATCAAACATATAGCTGACACTGCCAGTTTCTCCTAAATTTCCACCAAATTTGCTAAAAGCCGACCGAATCTCTGCAGCTGTACGGTTTTTATTATCAGTTAAAGCCTCTACTATTATTGCAATCCCGCCAGGAGCAAAGCCCTCATATCTAATTTCTGTATAATTTTCGTTATTACTCGAATCACTTGCTGCACTTATTGCCTTATCTATTCGATCCTTTGGCAAATTTTGACTCCGAGCTGCAGCTATACTACTCCGCAGCCGCGGATTATTGCTTATATCAGAACCTAATTTAGCAGCAGTAATAATTTCTCTAACTAATTTAGTAAAAATTTTTGCCCTTTTTTTATCTTGTGCACCTTTTCGATGCTGAATATTTTTAAATTTTGAATGACCAGCCATATGTAATTTACTTATTAATAAGCCGAATCGTATCAGAAGGCACTTTAAAGTCAACAATAAATTCTTCAAATTTTTTCACCATACCATCTTTTTTACTTTAATAAAACCATATATCATCTTATATTGTCTAACTATAGCATAATAATCAAGCCCACTAAGTACTATTTATGAAAAAATTTATAGTTTTATATCTTTTATTTGCTCACGACTGCCTAGCATCAGCACCTCAGGCGTGGCAAATGCTGCTGCAAACCCCAGCAAGCCCTCTTATGGAGGAGCTTCATGAGTTTCATAATTTTCTGCTGCTAATATCAGGAGGAATAGTTGCCTTTATTTTCGTTCTACTAATGTATGTTTGTCTTAGATTTAATGCCAAAGCTAATCCTATCCCAGCAACATTCTCTCATAATATCTTGATTGAGGTTATTTGGACAATAATTCCTATAATAATTTTGGTTATTATCGCTGTACCGTCATTCCGTATATTACGGTTTGCAGAAAAAATCCCTGAAATAGACATGACAGTTAAAGTTGTAGGATATCAGTGGTATTGGCACTATATCTACCCTGATCATGATAATATTGAATTTGATAGTTATTTAATTACCGATGAAAACTTAAAACCTGGTCAAAAAAGATTATTAGAGGTTGATAACCGTATTATTATACCAGAAAATACTACTGTAAAATTTTTAATTACTGCAGGAGATGTTATACATAGTTTTGCAGTACCAGCATTAGGAATAAAGATCGATGCGGTTCCTGGGAGAATCAACGAAACCTGGACTAAAATTAGTAAGAAAGGTGTATATTACGGTCAGTGTTCAGAGCTTTGTGGTGTTAATCATGCTTTCATGCCAATTGCTATTGAAGTGGTAAGCAAAAAAGAATTCCAAAATTGGTTGATCGCGACAAAAACAAAACTTTCTATGAATAAAATTCTTTATGGAAATAAATTAGTCACTTATTTAAATCATTAAATAAACAAGAGCCATATGGTACACTCCAACAATCACTATCCACATATTTACCCAAAACAGGTTAAAGAAATTGTATTTTTAAAACATTTTATTCATAATCCTAACATAATGGTAGGTGATTATACTTATTATCATGATCACCGATATCCAGAACATTTTGAATGTAATAATGTTGTAGGATATCATGAGTGTAAATTAATTATTGGTAAGTTTTGTGCTATTGCTAAAGGAACCACTTTTATTGCGGATGATGTGAACCATCCCATGGATGGTTTTTCTACTTATCCATTTTTTATTTTTGAAGGTTGGAATGAGTATACTCCAACTTTTGATAAAAGGAGAAGTACAATAGTTGGTAATGATGTGTGGTTTGGTACCAATGCAGTAATTATGCCAGGAGTGACAATAGGAGATGGAGCAATTATCGGAGCATATGCAGTAGTCACCAAGGATGTACCACCATATTCTATCGTTGCAGGTAATCCTAGTAGAGTTATTAGGAAAAGATTCTCAGATGATATAATCAATGAGTTAGTGCAAATAAAATGGTGGGATTGGGACTATGATAAAATTACTAGAAATATCAAAATCATAGTAGGAGCTGATATTGAGCAACTTAAAAAGGTGTATAAGTCATAAAGCTCAACTATAATACTAATACAAACAACTTCAAAACAGGAGTTATGCATATAACGCACGTCATTTGATCCCCCTACTTAACCAGGACACTAATGAAAATAATTTTAGGATGACATGATAGAAAAGGATAATTTATGAACCAAACAACAGATCATCACCAAACGCCTAAAGGTATAAAAAGATGGATTTTCTCTACTAATCACAAAGATATTGGCGTAATGTATATTATATTTGCCATATTTGCTGGAATTGTTGGTGGGTTATTTTCTGTTATTTTTAGATTAGAATTAGCAATGCCCGGTGGACATATATTAGGAGCTAATTATCAACTATATAATGTATTAATTACTGCTCATGCGATAATTATGGTGTTTTTCATGATTATGCCAGCTTTATTTGGTGGATTTGGTAATTACTTTGTACCAATTTTAATAGGTGCACCGGACATGGCTTTTCCAAGGCTAAATAATATAAGTTTTTGGCTACTTGTTCCCGCTTTTATATTATTAATGCTTTCAGCTTTTGTTGATGGTGGAGCAGGTACTGGCTGGACACTTTACCCCCCTCTAAGTAGCCTAGTAGGACATCCTGGGGCGGCTGTCGATATGGCTATTTTAAGCTTACATCTCACAGGGCTTTCCTCTATTCTTGGATCAATTAACATGATTGTCACTATCTTTAATATGAGAACTGATGGTATGGGGTTATTTGAAATGCCTCTATTTATTTGGTCAATTTTGGTTACTGCCTTCTTGCTGATACTAGCAATTCCAGTGCTAGGTGGTGCAATAACCATGTTATTAACTGATCGAAATTTTGGCACTACTTTTTTTAAACCAGAAGGGGGCGGAGATCCAGTATTATTTCAGCATTTATTTTGGTTTTTTGGTCATCCAGAAGTATATATCGTAATATTACCGGGGTTTGGGATAGTTAGTCAGGTTATCGCTACTTTTTCTCGTAAACCAATATTCGGTTATTTAGGTATGGTGATAGCTATGGTAATTATAGGATTTGTTGGTTTTATAGTTTGGGCTCATCATATGTTTACTGTTGGTCTTTCATACAATGCATTAATCTATTTTACGGCTGGTACGATGATTATCGCTGTGCCTACTGGTATAAAAATATTTAGCTGGATTGCCACAATGTGGGGAGGATCAATTACTTTTGAAACTCCTATGTTATTTTCCATAGGGTTTATCTTGCTATTTACTATCGGTGGAGTTACTGGCATAATATTGTCAAATTCGGCAATCGATAGAATTTTACATGATACATACTATGTGGTAGCACATTTTCATTACACCATGTCGCTTGGGGCTTTATTTACCGCATTTGCTGGGTTCTATTATTGGTTTGGTAAAATGTCAGGACAGCAATATCCTGAGATGATGGGCAAAATTCATTTTTGGATTACGTTTATCGGCGTTAATTTGACATTTTTCCCTCAGCATTTTCTGGGATTAGCGGGGATGCCAAGGAGAATACCGGACTATCCGGATGCTTTTGCCGGCTGGAATATGATATCATCTATCGGAGCAGTTATTTCCTTCATTGCAGCTCTTTACTTTGTATTTATTGTGATTTATACTCTGAAATATGGTAAAAAATGCCCAAATAATCCTTGGGGCGATGGGGCGGATACTCTTGAATGGACAGTCTCTTCTCCTCCACCATTCCATACTTTCGACGTACCGCCTAAAATTTAATAGAGGCAATAATTTGATGAATGAATATATATATTGCGGCTTTTGGCGAAGAATAACAGCTAGATTGTTTGATTACATTATTATGATATTAATATGTATAGCTGTAGGTCTTGTTTGGCTTTTTTTAACAGATATTTCTCTTTTTTTAGCAGAAATATTTGTGGATTGGGTTTTTTCAGCTGCATTACTACTACTATTCTTATATATTCCAATATTCGAGTCATCTTCAATACAAGCAACTCCTGGCTGCTATATTTTGGGCATGAAAATTATAAACAAAAATGGTACTCGAATAGGCTTTTTTAAATCTTTGTTTAGATTTATTACATTAGTATTGATAAATAGTACTGGGATATTGCTAATCGCAAATATTGTTTGCATTATATGTACCGATGAAAAAGTGTTTCTACATGACATATTGTTTGGTACCAGAATGATAAGGCGATAAAGTTAGTATTATCCAGCTAACCTGATTTATTTAGCCGTATTAAACGGGTGTCCGTTAGTGGAAGGCATAGTACCTAAGTATTACGATAGCATAAAAACGTCATTGCAAGGAGCCACTTTGTGACATTAATGCAATCCAAGAAAATGACTAGAAAGGATTGCTTCGTCACTACAAAGTAACTCCTCGCAATGACACTTGTGATACAAATACGTCTATTAGCGAGATCACGCAAGTAGGTTGTGGCAATCCATTTTTAATTACTTTCATTGCTTCATCGGTATACGCTTCCTCGCAACGACGTTTTGTACTTTAACTTTTTTCCGTGAACGCTCACCCTCATATACCAAGAAAGTTTAAAAAATCTCGCAACTCTTGACGAGCAGCTACGTGGGATATACTAAGTGTTTTACCATGATTAGCTGTTGTTAAGTCGAGTAATGTTAATCCTTGTAAAAATAATTCCCGAAAAATTACTCTTTCACTAAAACCTGGAGCAATCTTAAAACTAATTCTTTTTGCTAATTGTTCAAGAGCAGTACCGACCTTCCTTTTATTTACTGCATCCAAGTTGCTTAATCGATTACGCATAACAATCCAATTAATGTTCTCGCCATTACGATTAGCTTTCTGCATTTTTTGTTCCCAAATCATTTGGCTATAGATTGACGGAGCAATAATCGACAAATTGTCAGCATTAACTTTGCCTAGTACGTCAAAATCAAGAAAACTATCATTAATTGGGGTAATTACCGTATCGGCATAAGAATGAGCTAATCTCGATAAGAAAGAGTAGCTTCCTGGTGTGTCGATTACTACATAGTCAGCATTTTTTGTCTGTTCAATTATTTGTTCAAACCTAGTTTTTTCGTCCTCTTCCTTAGCCCCAACAACTTGTTCTTGACTTTCAGTCAAATGAAAATGTTGAGGAGTGCTAACCGTATTACACGGATTTTTCAAATTATAATCACCTCTGTTCTTTAAATAATTTGTTAAAGAACCCTGGCGTGAATCAGTATCAATACTAGCCACGGTATGACCATTATAAAGTAAGCCAGTAATAAGATGCATGGAGCAGGTAGTTTTACCCGCTCCACCTTTTTCATTACCAACTACAAAAATACGATTTGCTTGATTATTTTTCATAGTGATCTTGGATAAATTGATTAAGAAGTCTTACACCATAGCCTACTGCTCCTTTAGGACCAAGTGGATTGCCTGTTTTATTATAGGCAACACCGGCAATATCAAGATGTGCCCAAGCCATACCTTCCTTAATAAAGTTTCCTATAAACTGAGCTGCTGTACAACTACCAGCTGCTCCAGGAACGTTACCAATATTGTTAAGATCAGCAATGTCCGACTTTATCATCTCATCGAAATCTTTATGGAGAGGCATACGCCATAATTTTTCATTAACTTTATTACCAACCTCTATTAGCTTGTTAGCTAATTCATCATTATTGGCAAAGCACCCAGCATAAGTTTTGCCAAGAGCGACAATAATAGCTCCAGTAAGGGTAGCAAGATCGATTACACATTGAGGCTTAAATTTTTCTTGAGCATACCAAATTGCATCAGCCAGGACTAACCTGCCTTCTGCATCAGTGTTATCCACCACCACTGTTTTTTTGGACATAGTGGTTACCACATCTCCTGGTCGTTGAGCATTGCCTGAAGGCATATTTTCTACAAGACCAACTACCCCGACCACATTAACTTGGGCATTACGACTAGCCAAAGCCATGAGTGTTCCAACTACTGCTGCTGAACCAGCCATATCATATTTCATATCTCCCATATTGGCTGCTGGTTTAAGTGAAATACCACCACTATCAAAAGTAACTCCCTTACCAACAAAAGCTACAGGCGGGGTATCATCATCCGAACCATTATATTGCATTACTACAAGCTTAGATTCATTTTGTGAACCTTGTCCAACACCAAGCAGTGTCCCCATGCCAAGATTTTTCATTTCTCTTTCACCGATAATAATAATGTCAATTCCTAATGGTTCAAGATGTTCTAATATTTTTTCAGAGTAAGATTGAGGGTTTTTGATGTTGGATGGTTCATTTATCATATCTCTAGCAAAAAATACTGCTTCAGCTAATAATTTTTTATCATTAAATAATTCTTCTGCTCTAGACTTGTCATCTATAGAAATTTCCAGAGAATTTACAGCAAACTTTTCTACTTCGCTTTGGGTCGTTTTGTATTTATCAAATCTATATGAAGCAAGCAAACAGCCGCTAGCTATAAGAGCAGCAGCAATAGCTGGTTGATGTTGTCCGATATTATGAGAAATTTTTATACCAATAGTGCTAATTTTACGGCAAGTGCTACAGGATAAGATTTTCGCCCCAAGCTCTTCAATACAAGAGGTTGTTAATTTTGTTTCATTACCAATGCCAACTATGATTAAATATCTTATCTCCCCATCCTTACCTATAGAGTTAACAATTTTAATTTGTCCAAATTTTCCAGTAAATAGTAATTTATTTTGAATAGTTTTAGAAATTAAACCATGATGTTGTTGATCAAGTAGTAATAAATTACTGTCTAATTTCAGCTGTTCGTTAATAAACACTGCAGTTGCTTGATTATTTGATAATTCCTTACTGATAAAGTTAATGTTATTGAGCATAAATTCCTCTTGTAATTTAATGGTCTAATTCTATTGATGTATATTTACTTTGCAAGTATAAAAAATTCTATAGTTAATTAATTCACCTTACGCATAAACCCCGTGGCAATTTAAAAGTTGCAGAAAAGTACAAGACGTCATTGCACATGGGGCGTTAACTTAAGAAAACAGTAATTGAAAAACCGTCATGGCTCAGAGCCGCTTTGCGGCGACGCGGCAATCCATAAAAGTAACCAGAAATAATGGTATGGACCTACCCTATATACAGAATGAGAAGCAAATGCTAATCTTCTAGGATAGGAAATGAATCCTAAACAACAATAAGGAGGTCCATATGGAAGTTACCACAATTGGTATAGATATTGC
>CAJYCV010000045.1:0-27988 GCA_913698435.1 Pseudomimeciton antennatum
AAAATTCTTTTTGCAATATCTATACCAATTGTGGTAACTTCCATATGGGCCTCCTTATTGTTGTTTAGGATTCATTTCCTATCCTAGAAGATTAGCATTTGCTTCTCATTCTGTATATAGGGTAGGTCCATACCATTATTACGAGACTGGCGACTTCTAGCGGGTGGTAAAAGTAAGGTTCACCCGAATGTCTTATCTGATTATTATGATATAGCTTAATATAATTAATAGCAGTTTCTATTAAAGAAATATCAATATTATGTGCTTTGCTGTTTGCCTTTATCTTATCTATAAATAATTGAGTATTATTATCTAGATAAGGTTTAAAATTTTCTTGCTTATCAA
Organism: Pseudomimeciton antennatum; assembly: GCA_913698435.1. Lineage (NCBI taxonomy): Eukaryota > Metazoa > Arthropoda > Insecta > Coleoptera > Staphylinidae > Pseudomimeciton > Pseudomimeciton antennatum. The sequence continues at coordinate 346 of CAJYCV010000045.1, forward strand.
TATCTTCCATTTTAATACCCACCATAATACTTTAATTATAAAGTATATTAAACTAGAAGTTAAAATACTACTAAATAATTTGTTATATGCTTCTTAAAATAATAAGTTTTCTTTGCTACTAATTGCTCTAATCATTATGGGAATTTTTTATTTTGCCAATAATCTAAGCTGGCGTTTAATGCTTGCCGCTGAGCAAAAAAACTAACTCTACCTCTTGAGCCTCTTGGATAATGTGACTTGCAAGAAGATGGATCGTAAAATACGTTAGGCTGATTACTACAACCATCTACTGACGGAAAGCCAAATTCAGTAAACCAGATTGGTTTCATTAGACTTCTTTCGAAACTCGCTTATGCTGAGGAATTTGTAGGAGACACTTCACCTCGAACCGCAGCATACTCAAATGTACGTGAGGAGCAGAGTACCGGTATCACGCACAAATTACCAGCAGAAGTAGAGTTTCGAAAGAAGTCTATTTTAGGCTGCCAAGTGGTATAGTTACCATTAGGGTTTTGATGATAATTACTCCACCAATATCCTAAATTTTTCCAGGCATATTTACCATCAGAAAAGTAATGTCTTATGCTTCTAGTATGATCATAATAATATTGCCATCCTTCACCGCTTTGCCAACCATCATTGATTAAGTTTTCGGTAATTTGCCTTTGCGGTAAATCTTCAGTTAGGGGGAAATAAGCGTCAATTCCAATAAAATCAATATTAGGACTTGTCCATAATGGATCAAGATTAAACCACCCACCTTCTGTGTGGTGATATTCTGACCAATCAGCAGCGTATGTAATGAGGGTATTGTAGCCAAGGATAGTTTTTACTCTAGTTGCTAAATTAATTAACTGATTTACCGTAGGGTAGGAGCCAATATTATCAGTAAATCCAGTTAGACCAACTAATTTTATCCACAATTTTTAAGAATTTGCAATATTTTTGATATATTGTTCAAACTCAGATATATTCTTGTTTACATCTATAACAGAGTTTACAGGTTGCATGTTAAATAACTCAGCATAAATAATAATTTTGGATCCATTTCTATAAGGATAAACTTTTATTTTCATTAAAACTGAGGCATAGTTTAATTTTAATATATAATTGCTAGGGTCAAAGCTTTCTAAGCTACGATCAAAATTTGCTATTATTGCTGCAGCTGGAAAATCTGAATTTACTTCAAAATTATATCTTACCATGGCACTTGTTAAATAAGATTGAAGATCAAATTCAGGTAGTGGAAATGGAAGAATAAGACCGTCTTGATAGGTACTCATTGATTCTCCTCGTAACCTAATCAAAGTATTATTTGATTCATTTTCTTTAGTTATACTTACTTTATATATACGACCAGAACCTGCTACTCCATTGTCAGTACGTCTTTCTATTTGTAAATTTTTATTATCAAAGTTCACAAGAATTTTTTCTTGCTTCGTATCCCTTCCCCAACAACGATTTTGGAAATTTAAGCCATTGATTCCTTCAGAATTCAGAACATTTTTTGGAATTACGTAGGTTATTTGTAAATCAGTAATTTCTTTTATATACGCTTTTTCTGGTAGTAGCTGTAGTTGATAACCATCAGGAAGTACTACTTTATTTGAACAGGATGATAGAATAATTAATACTATTAAATGAAGAATAAATTTCATTAAATTAAACCTTAAATCGAAAAACAATACTAATTCATTACTTATGCAAATTCAACAATTATTTTACCTTTGTGTCAATAACATGTCAATGACATTCTATAAAGATCCTAGTTTTATAATGTGTAGAAATTATTTTAACATTTTATTTACTGTTTTTGTGATAAGAAACATAGAGCTGTTAATGAGTCATATCTATCTACTCTCCTCATTAAATAATTGCTATGTTGGTCCTCCTGAACCTTTCAGCATAATAACTTCTTTTTTAGTTTTACTATTAATACCTACGTAATAGTTGCATCTAAATCTTCCCCTGTTACATTAACTGGTTCTTTTATCTCTTGGCACTCAGATGTTGTAATTTCTAGTGTGCTTTTTAGTTCACCGCATAATTTAAAAACATTATCTGTACTACTACAATTATCTATTTCTGAACCAATAATAAAAGCGTCTACTTTATTCTTGATTAAGTTTGCATAATGGACAATAAAATTATTATAGGCATTTTCTTGATTAAACTATTAGCTTGTCTAACCTGTTCAATTATTTTAACTTGTTCCTTTGATAGGTTTATACCTTCAGTATACCATATTAGAATATGAGTATCTAAAGTCAGTCTTTCCAAATTAATCATTGGTTAATTGGTCATTGATAACTTCCCAATCATGTTCTAAGTTACAGTTTATAATATCATCTTTTATTTTTACTGTTCCTTTCATACAACCAAAGTAATTTTTATTAGTATCAACTTTATTGGAATCTAAAGGAACAATTTTAGCTATAGGCAATTTTCTTTTGGTTATAACAAAAGAACTATGGTTATTTCTAACATCATCTACTAAACTTAAAAAATGCTTTTTAAACTCAGTAGCGGATATTTGATTATTTACTTTTTCCATATTACTACTTAATTAATTCATAATATTTATATACAGTTTTATTATACTTGAAAATATCCATAAATACCATAAGATAGCATATATTAGTATTAGATTATTTTAATACTATATACTATTATGGTCATATAAAAGTATAACCACCACTAACATATTGTTTAACTAACTGAAAAATTGTTTTCTCTCCATCACCTTTGCCAATAATTTGGTTGATAGCTTGGTAATCCGAAAAATCCTTATAGCGAAAGCCAATAGCTCTACCATGCCTTGCTCTAAAAAAGGCAATTAACTGCTGCCAAAGTGATGGAAAGAATTTTTTTAGCAACCTATGGAGTTGTTACTCCTAATGATTTCTATGGAATTAATACAGAAGTCTTGGAAAAAAAATTACTCGAACAATTAAAATATAAAGTGATAAAAAAATGAGAAAAAATATGAGTAAAGATAAAAGAACACCAGAAGAAATATTTAATAATTTAGCATTAACCATTCGTAATTCACATGATCAAGAGATAAGTGAAGAAGAATCAAGAAAGCTAGCAAGAAATTTTATAAGGTTTTGCCAAAGATTTATCGAGATTCGACTTAGAATAGATAAAGAAAAAGAATCAGCAACTCAAGATTGTGATTGACTTTATTAGGAAGTTGGTTAAAATCACATTGGGATAACAAACATTATTCTGGGATGTCAAAATCTCTAGCAAATAATGAAAGAGCTTAATAATGACTGATAAAGCTGTAAAGGCAATTATTTTATCGCGTGTTTCTTCTAAAGATCAGGAGGAAGGTTACTCACTTGAGGTACAAAAAGATCGGCTAGAGAAATATTGCGAACGTAAAGGTTTGCATATTATACAAACCTTTAAACTTGTTGAATCCTCTACCAAAGGTGATCGTAAACATTTTATGGAAATTATCAAATTCATCAAGAAAGAGCGAGAGCCTATCGCTTTTGTTGCTGATAAAATTGATCGTATCCAAAGAGGTCAAAAAGAATCTCCTATACTAGATGAGCTAGTTAAACAAGGTAAATTGGAATTGCATTTTAACAGTGAAGGTTATGTTATTCATCAGCAGTCAAGTGCTCATGAATTAATGATGTGGGGCATAGGCGTGGTAGTCGCTAAAAGTCATACTGATTTATTAAGTGAAAATGTTAAAAAAAGTTTTAAGCAAAAAATAGAAGTTCATGGGGAGTGGTATGGTCCCGCTCCTATTGGATATTTAAATAAACGGGATGAAAGGGGTAGAGGGATAATAGTAATTGATTCAGTTAATGGTAGTATTATTAGCAAGATATTTGAAACTTATGCTACAGGAGCCTATACTTTATCAGAAATGGTAACCAAAGCTAAGGACTGGGGATTGCGTAGTAAGAAGGGCTATCATATTGCTAAGTCAGTTATATATCGCATGCTACAAAATCCTTTTTATTGGGGAGAAATGAGAGTAAAAGGAGAGTTGTGGTCGCATAATTATCAAACGCTTACTAATAAAGAAATTTTTAAAGCTTGTGAGGCAGTACGTATGGGTTGGCATAAAAAACCTTTTCAATATTGAGGTAAAGAATTTTTATTTAGAGGTATTCTAAAATGTGCCGTTACCGGCAATTTAATTACTTCTGATACTAAGAGCAAAAAATATAAAAATGGTGAAATATCAGAATGGACTTACTTAAGAGCTTGGAGTCCAGAATATCCTAAAAAAGCTATTTGGGTCAGGGAAGAGAAAATATTAAGGCAAATTGAGGAAGTATTAAAAACCTTACAAATAAAAAATCCTGAGATATTAAAACAAACAATGGATTATTTAATAGGTGTCAATAAAGGCAAGGCTTATGAATTTAACCTTGAAGTTGGAGAATTAAAACAAGAGCATACCGTTATTCAAAATAAACTCGATAGATTGATGGATTTCTTAGCAGATGGCACTTTAACTAGAGAAGAATTTTTGCATAAGAAAACTCAATTAAAGGAAAGACAATATGAATTAATTGAATTAATTAAGAGCTATGACAAAGTAGATGATAAGCTCTCTAATAAGCTTGCAGACCTTATAAGTATCAGTAGAAACGCCTATGAAATTTTTAAAGGTTCGACAATTGCTGAAAAAAGGGAATTATTAAATTTTATATTTTCGAACCTAACACTCGAGGGCTGTAAACTGCATTACGTTCTGGCTTTTCCATTCACAGAAATGCAAAAAGTAGCAAGTTGTAAAAAATGGCTGGGGCGGATGGATTCGAACCACCGAATGACGATACCAAAAACCGTTGCCTTACCACTTGGCTACGCCCCACAACCTGTAGAACTTATATCAACAAACACTTATCTAGTCAAATAATTTATACAATCTCCTTTACCATAGGACACAATTTACAGTGCTGGAGTATAATGTTTATAATACCCTAACATTTTATAATGTATTATGCCATAAACAAACGTCATTGCGAGGAACCACTTTGGTGGCGAACAAGCAACGCATTTCTAATCACTTTCTTGGACTGCTTCGTCGGCTATGTCCTCTCACAATGACGTTTTTATGCTGTTATGATACTTATATAATAAAAATTATATTTTTTAAATCTTATTATATTTTAGCCTATAACCCTTGTGATACGAAGGATAGAGTAATTGACTCATTATCTATCATGCAATATCCAGGTTAGTTATCTCCGATAGCTTCCTAGGGTTCTCTATTGAAATTATAGACATCTTCATGTAGTATGCAAAACAAATGTAATGCATGTAGGTATAAATGACTAGTTGGTTTGGTAAAGGTATTATTGTCATTTATTTCCTTCTAACCATGATCCATGCAGCACATGCTGGAACGTTAGAGAATAGACCTATTGATAGCAAGGCTATTGATCAGCTCAAAATATACTTACGGGAAATAAAATCCATTGCTGTAGACTTTACCCAAGAAGATTCGGTAGGGAATCAGGCTGAAGGTAAGTTATTAATTAATAAACCTTTTAAATTTCGCTTTAATTATTATCCACCATTTCCTTTGGTGGTTATTGGTAATGCTAACTATGTGTCGGTATATGACTATGATATGAAACATGTAAGTCGCATTAAGGCAAAGGAGAATGTATTTAATTTTTTGTTAGAAGATAGCATAGATTTTGATAAATATTTTGAGATTGAGTCGGCAATAGATCAAGATAATATGTTTAAGATTACTCTTTATCATACTTTATCAGAGCGACGTAGTCAGATTACCTTTGATAAAGCAACTAAACAGATTAAAATGTTAAAAATACTTGAGGATGACAATGTTATTATCATAAAATTTAATCATATTGCAAAAGTACAGAAATTTGATGATGATTTGTTTAAGCTCAAAAATCCGGAGATATTTGGAGTTCCAAATAGACTTAGCAAAAGTGATATAGAAAAAAAATATAATTAATTAGTATTGCAGGCAGTCTCCTAATTAAATAGCTTGCCTATAGATGATAAAAGAACTATTTTATCACGTGCTAGTAGTGGGCATTGGCTCTGTTCAGGTGGTCAGGTTCGAAAGGAAGCAGCCAAAATAGTCTCTGGTGGGTCATTACTAGCATGTATAATAAAAATTTGTTTAAGATGAAAGGAATGTAATTATTATATTTTTTGAAGTTTTTGAGTAAAGATAATTATGCAAATAAACAAAATTCATGCTATCGTACGGGCTTATATAAGAGATAAAGATTCTGTGTTAGTTGCTGACAATGGAAAAAATTTATTTTTGCCTGGTGGTCACATAAAATATCAAGAGCCAATTCATACCGCATTATCAAGAGAACTAAGAGAAGAAATTGGTCTAATTAATTTTGAATTAGGAGATTTTGTTGGCATGATAGAAAATATATGGGATTATGATGGCAAAGCTGTTCATGAACATTGTATAATTTTAAAAGTTATTTCAAAAGATTTGTCTATAAGTAAAGAAGTGAAGTCAAAGGAAGAACCCTTAAAATTCCATTGGATAAAATTTAATGAGCTGATAAATCTTAACTTTTTGCCCGATGGTTTATATAATTTGTTATCTAGATACGAAAAAGATGGTTTATCTCACTTTAAATCATTAATTAACTAAGTGTTTAAGGAATATTATTAATATAAAAAATATCAACTATTTTAGTTATATAGCTAATCCGATTGGTATTTATCCATACAAACTAACGTCATTGCGAGGAGCTACTTTAGTAGCGACGAAGCAATCCATTTTTAATCATTTTTTTGGATTGTCACAACTACTATATGGTCGCTAATGTACTAGTTAGAGTAAAAATAAGCAATATCGCAAAAATAATGAAAACAGCTATTAGTGGAGCAAAAAAATCTGTTATATTTATAGATATAACCGAATTTTAGGATAATGTTATGATAAGACTATTATACACAATAGCCATGTTAGATACACTGGCTTTACAGAATGTAACTAAATATATCGATCGTATGGATATTATTGCCCCTCAATGTTATGTGCTTTATGAAGGAGAAATATCAGGCGAGCCAGATCCAAAATTAATAGAGATTATTAACAATAATAATAAAAATATACCTAAAAATAAGCATGTCAAAGTAATGCCCTTGATTATAAATAAAGGCTTCAATCAAGAAGATTTCCATAAATTTTTGTATGATCCAGAAAAAATAAAATCGGTAATTGTTCAAATAGTAAAATTATGCCAGGATAATAATTATTATGGAATACAATTTGATTTTGAGAATATATCAGTAAAGGATAGAGACCTATATACAGCTTTTTGTCGAGAAACAGCTAAAGCACTTCATGACAAAGGTTATAAATTTAGTGTTGCGATAGTAGGTCGTTTATATGATGATGATTATTATAAGGATCCTAATGTAGATAAATATCAACTATGGGGGTTTGAAAATTGGAGTGGAGTATATGATCAAAAGGCATTAGGTGAAATAAGTGACTTTGTTTCTATTATGACATATGATCAACATACACGTAACACTCCTCCAGGACCAATTGCTGGGTTGCCATGGGTAAAACAGATATTATCAGTTGCATTAAAATCAATAAGCCCAGAAAAATTATCGTTAGGTATACCGTTTTATTCTGGTCTTTGGCTTTCTAGTGTAGATGATAAAAATGTTCCAGTATTATTAAGGAGAGGTTTAAATTATGATGAAGTTAAAGCACTTATCTCCTCAAAAGCAATTAAACTAATATGGGATGATACAAATAAGGTATATCATGGAGATTTTGTAAAAGACTTTGTTAATGAGTATCTGTTTGTTGAAGAACATGATTCTTTAGAAGTAAAGCTAAATATTATAAAAGAGTATGGTTTACATGGTTTCTCTGCTTGGCGGGTTGGATTTGAGGATACAAGATTCTATGATTTGTTAGATTCCGTTGAGCTATCAGGTAATTCAATAGGACACGAAAACTAGTAAGAAACAAACTTGGGGTACCGTGACAAAAACAATTGACCAATATATTAGCTTTGCTAGAAAATATCGTCCGGCTAATTTCTATGAACTATACGGACAAGAAGTTTTAACAAAAACTCTAAATTATACTATTCAAAAAGATCGTATATCTCAAGGCTATCTTCTTACTGGTATTAGAGGAGTTGGGAAAACTACTGCAGCACGTATTATCGCTAAAACTATTAATTGTACCAATCAGATAGTTGAAGGTAATCATATTAAGCCTTGTAAGGATTGTCAGAATTGCAATAGTTTTAATAAAAATAATCATCCTGATATAATTGAAATGGATGCTGCCAGTAAGACAAGTGTTGATGATATTCGTAAAATAATAGAAAGCAGTGACTACAAGCCGCTAATTGGTAGGTATAGTATCTTTATAATTGATGAAGTTCATATGCTGTCTAAAGGGGCATTTAACGCTTTACTTAAAATTCTTGAAGAACCACCAGCACATGTAATATTTATATTTGCTACTACTGAACCACAAAAAATTCCATTAACCGTAATTTCTAGATGTCAACGATATGATTTAAGAAGGCTAACATTTGATGATATTTTCCAACTAATTCAAGAGATTGCAAAAAAAGAACAGATAAAAGTTGAAATAGAGGCTTTGAAGATAATTGCGGCTAGATCTGATGGTTCAGCTAGAGATGCAGTTTCAGTACTAGATCAAGCAACAAGTTTGGGAGCAGGAGAAATTATCACTCCTGAAATCGTTTATCAAATACTTGGTTTAGTTGATACAGCTAGTATCGTCAAATTTTTTGAATATATTATTCAAAAAGACGCTGCTAAATCGATTGATTTAGTAAACCAGCTATATATGTCTTCAGCAAATTTAGAAATTTTTGTAGCCTTAGTCGCTGATTTTAGTGCCTACCTTAGTAAGGTAAAGATGTTACCTGATTGTCAAAATCCTATATATCTACCTTTTAAGGATCAGGTTACAACTATTCTAACAAAAATTACCCTTCCTCAATTGTCTATTATTTGGCAAATATATAGTAAAGGAATTATAGAGATGAAAACTTCCCATAATCAGTTGATAGAAGCTGAAATGCTGGTGATAAAATCTATCTACTCACAAATGTTGCCATCACTAGAGGAATTAGTGGATATACATAATGATGGGACCCAACTAGAACAATCAATTCAAAATTATCAAGTTACTGATTTTCTTGAGTTTTTACATTTGCAGAATGAGATGGAAATTTATTACAGATTGCTAAACCAAGTGGAGTTAAAAGCTTTTGCACTTCAGACTATAGAAATCGCTGGAAACGACCTCAACAGCAAAATAAAAGAGCAAATTGGTAATTTATTATTTGCCTGGTCAGGTAAGAGTTGGGATGTTATCATTACAAAACAACTAAAAATAATTACTCTTAAAGAGCAATTGACGAATAAAGTAAAATCAAGTAAAGATTGGGAAATTTTAACAAAACACTTTCCAAATATCACGATTTCAGATATCCTGTTAAAGAATTAAAGAGATTATAATAATGGTAAATTTTAATCAGTTTTTAAAACAAGCTCAGTCAATGCAGAAAAAAATGCAGGAGATGCAAGAGCAAATGGCAAGTACTGAATATTCTGGAAATGCAGGTGGCGGGTTAGTAAATATTACCGTTAGTGGTCGAGGAGAAGTTCGTAAGGTATCTATAGATTGTTCTTTGCTTAAAGAAACAGAGAAAGAACTGCTGGAAGATTTAATTGTTGCTGCATTCAGTGATGCCAAAAGTAAGGTTGATGAGGATTCACAAAGCTCTATGCACAATGCTTTTGGTAACATTGGTTTACCACCTGGACTAAAAATGCCGTTTTGAATCCTTGTGATATATTTAATAACATTCTTGTAAATACTGAATGCTCACATATTACAAAAATAATGAAAATAGCTATTAGTGGATCAAAAAAATCTGTTATATTTATAGATATTAACTGAACTCGGAATAACTTGTTATATCGAATTTAGGTTATTTAATAAAATAATTATAATGAGCAGCATAGTGAAAAAATTTCTAAAATATTCAGTAGCATTATTTATTTTAATAATTGTTATATTGCTAATAACCCCTTTATTTATTTCTTTAGAATCATATAAAAAACTAGCCTCTGATAAAGTCAAAGAAATAACTGGTCGAGAGCTACAAATCAATGGAGACATCAGCATCTCTTTGTTGCCTACTCCCACTATTGCCGTTAAAGATGTAACACTTGCTTCTCTACCTAATGCTCATTATCCTTCTTTATTGGAAGTTAAAGAAGTGAGTGCTTCTATTTCTATACTACCTCTACTTAAAGGAAAGATTGATATCTCAACGATTGAGATTAATAAACCAATAATTAATTTAGAACGGATGCATAATGGTTTAGCTTCTTGGGAATTTGCTAAAATGCCAACCAATGTCAGTAAAACCTCAACTGATGAAATGAACGATAGCAAGGCACCATTTTCTTTACATATCAACTTAATTAAAATTGTTGATGCTAAGTTAAATTATGTTGATTTTGCTGACAAGACTAAAGGTAATAATGCTGCCCCAACAACAATAGATATTGATAGATTAGAGATCAAAGACCTGCATGGTCCATCTGATTTAGCTTGTCAGTTCCATTCTTCTGGCAAGCATTATGATATCAAAGGTAATATACAAGATAAGCAAGGTATCATATCTTTAACAGTAGATTTAAATGCTCTACAAGAAAAAGTTAATCTTTCAGGTAACTTTGCTTACGATAATATGACTTTTGCTGGACAACTCAAATTGGAAGGAACTGCTAAAAATCTACAGCGTATTCTTCCTAATATGCCTATCCTACACGATTTAGATCATAAACTAACTTTTAAAGTTAATAGTGATAAGAAATTGCTAAAAATTAGTGATATTGATTTTACCGCAGGTAAGATATTGGCTAAGGGTAATGCTAACTTTCACTTTACAGATAATAAGGTAGATTTAAACATTAAATTATTGGATAAGACAGTTTCTCTGGCAACAAATTTTGCCTATTTAGATCAAAATTTATCTCTAAATGGTCTTAATTTAACTGTAAATAAAGCTAGTTTAACAGGCAATGTAGGGGTTAAGGATTGGGATAAAGAGTTAGTGGTTTCTTATAATGTAAAAATTAGTGAGATACCAACCATTGCTAGTTTATTTGGTAAGACTCTACCGATTAATCTTGGAGATATTTGGCTAAAGGGTGAGACTATTAAACAACAAAAATTTCTTAAAACTAATATAAATAAATTTACTCTTGAGTTAAAAAAGAAGCCTATAAATTTCAGTGGGGCAGTAAATATCGATTTAGCATCTGCTAAACCAAAGATTTTATCAGATATAACAATAGCTTCCTTAAATTTAGATGATTTTACTGATGTACCATCTAGTAGTTCTAGTAATATACCTACTAGCTCTGGGCAAAGTGCAAATAATTCTGTGCCTTGGTCTAAAGATATTATAGATTTATCATTTTTAAAAAAGTTTGATGGAGACTTAACTTTAACTATGCAGAAAATTATTAAAGGAGGATTGATTTTTGATAATATCAAAACTACTATGTTGCTTGCGGGCGGCGTGCTAGACATCAAATCTTTAAATGGTAATTTATATGGCGGTACTTTAATCGCTACTGGACAAATTTCTTCGCAAGTTAATCAACCTATTAGCTTTAAAGCTAGTCTTAAAGATGCTAAGTTAAAAAATATAGTGTCACAAAATATAGTATCACAGGGAAGTAAAATTAAAGTTACGCAAGGAACTGTTAATTTTGTGACAGATATCAAAACAAAGGGTCAAAGCCAATCTCAATATGTAGGTAACTTATTCGGTAAAGCCACATTAACAGCGTCTGATGGTATAGTTAGCGGATTTGATCTGCAAAAACTATTAGATACCCTTAAGAATATTAAAAACCTGGCAACTATTTTAAAAATGCTAGATATTTCCTTGGCAAGTGGTGAAACGAACTTCCAAAAGCTTACGGTAGATAGTGAGATAAGAGAAGGTATAGTTAACATAACAGACGGTAAATTAGCTGCTGCCTCGTCAGAGGTAACAGTTACTGGAAATGTTAACCTGCCTAAATATACACTTGATATGGAGGGTGTTATTAATGTAAATATAAAATCGATACCACCATTGCAAGTTCGTCTTTATGGCAATCTGAATAATCCACAACATAAACTTGATACTAAAGCACTAAAGGAATATCTTGCGAAGAATTTAGTAAATAGCGTGGTTGATAGCGTTACGAAAGGTAAAAACCCTGAAGACATATTAAAAAACATTATTGGTGGTAAGAAAAGTAAACAACCTGAAGAAACAGGAACACAAAACGATCACGGGGAATCTTCTACTAATAACAACCCTGTCAACAAAGTAAAATCTACCATTGAGAAGGGGTTAAAAGGCTTATTTAAATAGTACTATTTATACCAAAAAGATATAAGCTAAAATTAGGAAGGCAAAGAATCCAAACGAGTCGGTTATGGCGGTCAGGAATACACCTGAACCAGTGGCAGGGTCAATATTTAAATAATGTAGAGTAATTGGTATTGCCGAGCCAAAAAGACCGGCAACTAGGAAAGTTAGGATAACGGCTATGGAAAAAATTAAGCTAATCTGTGGATCAGAAAGCATTACTAAGATTAACAACGCACCAACTAATGCCAATATAGAACCGTTAAATCCACATACAACTATTTCTTTAAGGATTACTTTTAACACGTTATTATGATGAATATCTTTGTTGGCAAGTGCTCTAACTGTCACGGTCATGGCTTGGGTTCCAGCATTTCCTCCCATAGAAGCAACAATAGGCGTGATAGCTGCCAATGTTATAAATTTGGCAATGGTCACACTGAACTGATTAATAATTATCGATGTCATACAGGCGGTAATTAGATTGAAAAATAACCAAGGGAATCTATGTCTTACAGTATAAAATAGATTGAAAAATGTATCTTGGGTATGAACTCCACCAAGTGACATTATATCTTTTTCTGTTTGTTCTTCGATAATGTAGAGCATATTGTCTATTGAAATGGTACCTATTAATTTACCGCTTTTATTGACCACTGGTACAATTGTTAAAGCATATTGTTTAAAAATAAAACTTAACTCGCTTAAGTTAGTGAAGAGATCGGTAATTTTAAATTCAGGATTCATAAGATCCTTTACTAATTCTCCTCCTTTATGCTTAAGTAAAGTGCTTAGGAGTATACTACCTATAGGTCGATATTTACTATCTATCACAATAGCAGCATGGAAATCTTGGGATATATGTTGCTGTCTAATAAAATCTATAGCTTTGGCTACTGTCCAATCTTCCTGAAATGACATAAAATGTCTTTCAATTACTCTACCAACAGTGTTTTCTGGGTAAGTACACCCTTCGATAATTTGTTGTCTCTTTTCTAATTTGAGATTACCTAAGATCATTTCTTTTGTTATATCATCAAGATCTTCTATAACTTCAACAGCATCTTCTATAGCAAGTTGATTAATTAAATGTACAGTTTTCCCTATACCTAAAGTTTGGATTATCAATGGTTTTCTACTTACATTAAGCTGCACTAGAGTTTCAGGTTTTAGTGTATCTTTTAATAAGGGAAGAATTATTTTATATGTTCTATGATTTACATTATCTAAGAAATCTGCAAGATCTGCATAATGGAGATTAGTCATAATCTCCACGGCTTTACCAACCTCATCATTATTCAGAAAATTATTAATCTGTTCAAATGTTGCATCAAATTGGTTTTGATGTATCGGTAACATAGTTTTTGGTTGATTCTGCATAACTCCTCGTTAGTACCTCAGTTTTGGATTAGAATTTAAAAATTCTAATCCAAAAACTGGTAGAGCAATAAGGAAAAATGCATTCTTGAAACGGTTCTACGAATGCATTTTAACCTAATTTTTAGCTAATAATCTTATTTTTAATCTGAAAAATAAGATTATTAGCCATTTTTATTATTTTAACAATCAGGCGACGAACCGCTTCTAGCCTGATTGTTTACATTATTATCCCAATTTTGGATTAACTAAGTTAATCCGAAATTGGGGTTTAGTACATATTCTGGATAACAAGTTATCTAGAATGCAGTTATATACTCAAATGATTTGGAGGATTGGATTTGAAAATGAGGAACGAGTACACCCAGCGTATATGAGGTGTGTGAGTATGCGAATCTCTGATATTTTCAAAAAACAATTCTTCAAATCATTTGAGTATCAATATAGAAATAATCAGGTTATTTTAACATGTTAGGTTTTATAAGACAACTAAGTTGAAGCATATAGAATTGGTGCGGTCGAGAAGATTTGAACTTCCACTCTGTTAAGAACAGCCCCCTCAAGGCTGCGCGTCTACCAATTTCGCCACGACCGCAATTAATATAATTAATTAGTTATCTCCTACAGCTTCCTAGGAATAACATTAAGGATCACAAAGCTTACATTATTGTTCTAATACCAGTTCTCGAAATTAATTTAGGTTGAGGAATTTGTAGGAGACCCGGAACGCAGCCTTGCTGCGTACTTAAATGTACGTGAGGATGCGAGTCTAGGCTCGACGCACAAATTACCAACATAAATTAATTTCGGGAATTGGTATTAGATGGGATAGCACCTAATTCAATACCCTTACTATAGCTTGAATTTTCGCTATATATAGCAAATTATTCTATTAATATCAACATATATACTCGATGAAACTCAACAATAGATGAATAAAAAATCTGCTCACCAAGCGTCTATTAGCGGGGAGCCACTTTGCAGCGACGCGGCAATCTACTTGCCAAGCGTCTATTAGGGAGACCACGCAAGTAGGTCGTGGCAATCCATTTTTGGTCACTTTTTGGATTGCATCAATGCTACTAAAGTAGCTCCTCGCAATGACGGCTGTGAACTTGTATACTCCTCGCTAATAGACGTATATGCAATCCAAGAGCCAATAGCACCAGGCTATTTTTCCCTATGACTTTTATTAAATGCCATACGTAAGGTGAATTACTAATATAACAGATTTTTATGATCCACTAATAGCTGTTTTCATTATTTTTGCAATATTGCTTATTCTTATCCCAAATGAGGTTATTTTTATAAAAAAAATACTAAAGATACTTAGTGGAAGGATTATCACATGCTATAATACACTTTTCATCTAACTAAACATAAGTTAAGTACTAATTTATGACTAATATATTCATATTCAATAGACTAAAAATGCAAGTTTTTATAAAAATATTGCACAAATTTATAGCATACTTTTTATACAGAAAAAATATTATTATCCTAATAGGAGACAAAGGTACATTTCTTTGTGCTTTGGTTCACAATAAAGTTGTAGGTAGTTTATTTGTATCTGCTGAAAAGCAAAATGAATTAGACTCCTATAAAGAATTTTTTGCTAAATTCAAGAAATATTATGTTTTCTTCTTATTAAGCGGTTCTGAATGTCAATTACGCCATGAGCTAGTACCTGTACTGCATTCAATAGTAAAAACCAATCCTGTGGAAAAGTTTATTGAGGAGTATTTTCTCGCAGATTATATAGTTGGTTACAGTGTTTATAGCATCAATACCAGACCTAGTGAGGTGTGGAATACTCTGATTATATCTAGTCCTTATACCCCCCCTTTAAGTAAACTACTGGAGAATCTACTAGCAAGTAACACTCAAAAGTTTGGTGGAGTTTATTTTTTGACCTTAGAGTTGCAAACAATTATCGATAAAATTATAAAAAATGTTGAGAATAATAAATATAGTGAATATTTACAAATTTTTGTATGTATTTTAAATACCAGCGGTATTAAACTTGTTGTTAAACACCAAGGCAATATAATCTCCATACAAACATTTGACTACCCACCTGATAAGTCGGACTTATATATTCAGGGGATCATCGAACAAGAAGTGGAAGATTGTTTGATATCTTGTAAAAACTATATTGATAGTCTAGCTTTTAAAGTTTGTATAATTCTCATAGTAGACCAAAATTTAAAGTTGCTGTTAGAACAATCCAATTTTGGTGGACATCCAGTAATATGTAAGTCCAGTGATATATTAGGTAAGAATAACAAATTTTCAGATAGTATGATCGTCAAATTATTTAATGAACAAAAAAGCTTTCTAGCATCTAACCAATATTTAGAATCGATAGCTAAACTCAATATTATCAGCTCTTTAGTTTTTAAACCACTTATCACTATAATGATAGTATTGATATTTACCGCATCTGTTATCAAAGTTAAAACCGTAGGAAATTACAAAAAATTGGATATTTTAAATTCACGCTATTTTAGTACTGAACAAGATTATTATAACGTTAAGCAAAGCTACCCATATCTTCAAAATGCCACTAATTTAGCTGACTTATATGTCTTTGAATCATTATTACAAATTCCTGCACCAACGCCTTTTGATTCGTTAGAGAAATTTTTAACAACTTTACCAGCTAATCTGCACCTAGAAGAGATTAAATGGCAAAGGCTGGATATAGATAACACGTTATTATCATCATCTAATCAGTATATACAAATCAAGATGTCATTAAAATTTATCGCTAATGATATGTTAGTTGAAGAGGCTACTAAGCTTTTGGAACAAAAAATTACAAATTTTAGTGAAGTATTTAGCAATATGGATATTAATTTTACAATATTTACTGATCAAATATTAGGGTTATCTAATAGAGTAGTAATACCGGCATCGGTTATTATTAGTAAGAAGTTGGAGTAAGAATGTGGTCAATGTCATTGCGAGGAGGTGTAAGCCGACGAAGCAATCTAATTAATATGGATTACCGCGACCTACTTGCGTGGTATCGCAATGACATATATGCAACCTAAACGTCATTGCGAGGAGACGTGAGCCGACGAAGCAATCCATATAAAAGCTTCATGGATTGCCACGCTCACGTACGCTCGCTCGCAATGACGTTTAAGCAGAGACCTAGATTAAACATCTAAATTAACTACATTCAAGGCATTTGCTTGAATAAATTGTCTTCTAGGTTCGACAATATCTCCCATTAATGTTGAAAAAATTACTTCTGCACTATCTTGTTCATGTACTTTAACTTGCAGTAAAGTTCTTTTTTTAGGATCTAATGTTGTCTCCCCTAACTGAGCAGAATTCATTTCTCCAAGACCTTTGAAACGTTGAATAACTATACCTTTCTTTCCGCTTTCTAATATATAATTCAGCAACATACTAGGCAGTGTGATCATATATTCCTGGTTTTTAATTAATAATTTTGTTGGCTCAATAAATAAATCTGCAAGTGGAGTAAATGATTTGGCTAGCTGAATAAATTCAAAAGATTCAAGCTGTTCTTTCGATAAAATTTTACTTTCTTTTTGTCCTCGAACAAAGCGGAAAAATTCTATTTTATTGGTACTAACTATAAATTGCCAATCTGTTTTATCAGGTGATATATCACCAAGGTTTAAAATATTCAAAGCCTGATTTATTTCATTTATTTTATCCTGATCAAATATTTGATTACCTAGCAAACCTTTTATAGCTAAACATTCTGCTATTTGCCGATTAAATTTTTTGCCAACTTGATCAAGTAATGTATTGAATCGGGTAGCTTTTTTGATCGTTTCCTCAAGGTCATGACCACTGATCTCTCGTCCATTATACAACATAAATGTTGCATCACTAATAGTATTTTTTACTAAATAATCTTCCAAAGCTTGTTCATTTTTCAAATAAAAATCGTTATTACCTTTTTTTACCTTATATAAAGGCGGCTGAGCTATATATAGATATCCTTTATCAATTAACTGACGCATATGCCGATAGAAGAAAGTAAGCAATAAGGCTCGGATGTGCGAACCATCAACATCAGCATCAGTCATAATAATTATTTTATGATATCTTAGCTTATCCAAAGAAAAATCTTCATTACCAATAGCCGTTCCAAGAGCTGTTATCAATGTCCCCACTTGCTCAGAATTTAGCATTTTATCAAATCTAGCTCTTTCAATGTTTAAGATTTTACCGCGTAGTGGCAAAATCGCTTGGAACTTTCTATCTCTACCCTGCTTTGCTGTACCGCCAGCCGAATCTCCTTCGACAATAAATAACTCTGAAAGAGCCGGATCTTTTTCTTGACAATCAGCAAGTTTTCCAGGCAAGTTTGAAATCTCAAGAGCTGATTTTCGACGAGTTAATTCCCTTGCTCTTTTTGCTGCTTCTCTAGCAGTTGCCGCTTCAATAATTTTATTAATAATTACTTTTGCATCACTTGGATGTTCTTCAAACCATTCTAAAATTTTAGTATATACAGCATTTTCTACGATAGGACGGACTTCAGAACTAACTAATTTATCTTTAGTTTGTGATGAAAATTTGGGGTCAGGTACTTTTACTGATAAAATACATGACAATCCTTCTCTAGTGTCATCCCCTGTGAAGTTTACTTTGCTTTTTTTATTGAGTCCAATATTCTCGGTATAAGTTGTAATAACTCTAGTAAGAGCAGCCTTAAAGGCAATAAGGTGTGTACCACCATCACGTTGTCTTATATTATTAGTAAAACATAAAATATTCTCATGATATGAATCATTCCAATTCATTGCCAATTCAAAAGTAATCCCTATCGCCTGATTATTAGTATTGAGCGATATACATTTATGTAATGAAGTCTTGGCTTTGTCTATATATTTGACATAAGCTTCCACGCCACCTGTAAAGCAAAATTCTACTTCTTGTTGTTCAGCAAAACGATGATCACTTAACAATATCCTGACACCGGAGTTTAAAAATGCTAATTCTCTAAGTCGATGTTCTATAGTAGCAAAATTAAATTCAATCGTGCTAAAAGTTGTAATAGATGGGAAAAAAGTAATCTCTGTGCCGCTTTTTTCTACTGACTCTCCTTTTAGTGCCAGTGGTGTTTCAGTAACCCCATCTCTAAATTTTATAAAATATTCCTTATTATCCCGCCAAATCTTAAGCTCTAACCATTCTGACAGAGCATTTACCACAGATACACCAACACCATGCAATCCACCTGATATTTTATAAGAGTTCTGATCAAACTTACCTCCAGCATGCAATTGGGTCATAATAACCTCAGCTGCTGATATACCCTCTTCTTCATGAATATCAACAGGTATCCCACGTCCATTATCACGCACTGTTACAGATCCGTTGGCATTTAGTATTACTTTAATTAGGTCACAGTGACCAGCTAAAGCTTCATCGATGGCGTTATCAACCACCTCGTAAATCATATGATGTAATCCTGAACCATCGTCAGTATCACCAATATACATACCAGGTCTTTTCTTAACTGCTTCAAGACCTTTTAAAACTTTGATGGAGTCAGCCCCGTATTCTAATTCTGCTATTGATTTTTGTTGATTATCTGACATATCCTACATTAAATAAAAGATAAAAGATAACTATACAGCAAAATTACAGCAAGTGTATATTTTTCAAGTAGTTTATTAACAAATATTATTTTACTAAAAATATTTATTGTTTATTATCAAGCCTAAATATCGAATTATAGAGTGTACACAACAATGACAAAACTAAATGTTAGAAATGTTTCATCTGTAATGGATGATTATGATGTTTTTTTATTTGATCTTTGGGGAGTAGTAATAGAAGGCAATCAGCTTTATCCTGGAGTAGTTGATAATATTAACAAAATAATTAAACAGCAAAAGAAAGTTTTTTTTGTTACTAATGCTCCGCGTAGCAGGGATTCCTTATTTAACAAAATTAATAAGATTTGGGGTATTAACGCAACGGAAGAAATGGTTTTTAGTTCTGGTGAAGTAGCAATTGATATGATACTAGAAAGTGATAAAAGATTTGGTATAAAAAATCCAGTGGTTTATCATCTTGGTCTAGAAGACAATAACCTTCTGAATGAATTGCAGATACCTATTACCACAAACATAAATGAAGCTAATATTTTTCTGTTAACGCTCCATCGTGATGAAGGAAAAAATTTAGATTTAGATGAGTTTGATGATCTATTTAAAACTGTAGTAAAAAGAAACATAATTACTATATGTGCCAACCCAGACCTTGGAATTGTCCAACAAGGTATACGAAGATATTGTTCTGGATATTTTGCGGCAAAAATAAAGCAATTTGGTGGTGAGGTAATTTATAGCGGCAAACCACATCTAGAAATATATCATGCAGTATTAAACCAACTACCCGATATCTCATTGAAACGTATTCTTATGATAGGTGATACTTTCTTTACTGATATTTTAGGAGCAAATAACCTAGGAATTGACTCGGCTTTAGTATTAACAGGTAATGCAACAATATTTCATAGCCAACATCATACTATCGAAGAAAAATTACAACATTTGAAAATTGCCGCAACTGAGCAGGGAGTAATGCCAAATTTTGTTATTCAATTGACCACAAATTTATTATAACAACTTTTATAGCTAACCCCTCCTCGCAATGACGGTTTTAGCTTCCAACGTCATTGCGAGCGAACGTACGTGAGCGTGGCAATCCATGAAGCTTGTCAATTGCTTCATCGGCTTATGCCTCCTCGCTAATAGACGTCTTGTACTTTAACTTTTTTCCGTGAACGCTCACAAAAAACAAGCAACACCGCAAAAATAATGAAAACAGCTATTAGTGGAGCATAAAAATCTGTTATATTAGTAATTCACCTACGTATGGCATTTAAAAGTCATAGGTAAAATAGCCTGGTGCTATTAGTGCTTGGTTTGCATATACGTCATTGCGAGGAGCGAGTTAGGTCGACGAAGCAATCCATTTTTGGTTACTTTTATGGATTGCTTCGTCGCCACAAAGTGGCTCCTCGCTAATAGACGGGCTGCTAGTAGTTAAACAAAATATTTTTCCAAGGATCATTTATTCATGACTAAACTTACCACTGAAGAAATTAGAAGTAAATTTATAAGTTATTTTGTTGGAAATAATCATGTACATGTTCCAGCTAGTTCTCTAATTCCTCATAATGATCCTAGTTTAATGTTTGTTAATTCCGGGATGGTACAATTTAAAAATGTTTTTACTGGTCAGGAAAGTAGAAATTATCAAAGAGTGGTTACTAGCCAGAAATCACTACGGGCTGGTGGTAAGCATAATGACCTTGAGAATGTTGGTTATACCGCAAGACATCATACATTCTTTGAAATGTTGGGCAATTTTTCTTTTGGTGACTATTTTAAGGAAGAGGCAATATATCATGCTTGGAATCTTTTAACCAAGGAATTTGCTATAGCCAAAGAGAAATTATATGTAACGGTTTATCATACTGATGAAGAAGCGGCTGCATATTGGAAAAAAATTGCTAATTTAAGCGATGACCGAATTATCAAAATAAAAACTACTGATAATTTTTGGTCAATGGGAGATACTGGACCTTGTGGACCATGTTCAGAAATCTTTTATGATCATGGAGAACAAGTAAAAGGTGGGTTGCCAGGCACGAAAGATCAAGATGGGGATCGCTTCATTGAGATATGGAATATGGTCTTTATGCAATTTGAACAATTGAATAGTGATACTAGAATTGAATTGCCTAAAAAATCTATTGATACCGGAATGGGGTTAGAACGTATTAGTGCTGTGATGCAAAACGTGTATAATAATTATGAGACAGATTTATTTAAGGAAATAATCGCCTATACTGAAAATATAGTAAAAGTTAAAGTAGAAGGAGAGGCTAAGTTTTCTTACCGAGTTATTGCAGATCATTTACGGGCTTGTGCTTTTTTAATTAGTGATGGCATCATGCCGTCAAATGAAGGTAGAGGCTATGTACTTAGGCGTATTATGCGTCGAAGTATGAGGCATGCCCATATACTTGGTAGTAGTGAACCTTTGATGTGTAGATTGCTTCCCAAGTTGGTAGATCTTATGGGAACAACTTATCCTGAGCTAAGAAGGGCTGAGGATTTTGCCAGTAATATCCTGGAACAGGAAGAAATAAGATTTAAAGCAACTCTTGAACGGGGTCTTAAATTACTGGATGATGAAACAAATCATCTTAGCAAGAACTCAGAACTTTCAGGAGAAATAGTATTTAAACTATATGATACATATGGCTTCCCTGTTGATTTAACTGAAGATATATTAAAAGCTAAACAAATCTCAATTGATCTTGATGGCTTTAATAATAAGATGCAAGAGCAAAAAGAAAGGGCAAGAAAATCTTGGTTAGGTTCAAATGAATCTAAAACAGATAAGATGTGGTTTGATATTAAAGCAGAATTTGGTAGTACCGAATTTTTGGGTTATTATTTGAATGAGGCGGAAGGTAAGATATTAGCTCTAATTAAAGATAATAAATTAGTTGATACTATAGAAACTAGTCAGGAGAAATTCATTCTAATTAGTAACCAAACTCCTTTTTATGGAGAATCTGGTGGACAGATGGGGGATATAGGTTATATCAAATCTACTAATAGTAAAATTAGAGTAGTAGATACTGTAAAATATCTTGGTTCAATAATTGCTCATATATGCATTTTGCAGGAAGGGAAAACCATCAAGGTCGGAGATAATGCTGATTTTGCTATTGATATTAAATATCGTAATAATTTAAGAATTCATCATTCTGCAACTCATATATTACATGCAGTATTACATCAAGTGTTGGGTAAACATGTAACGCAGAAAGGGTCACTCGTAGCATATGATCGTCTACGTTTTGATATTAGCCATATGGCAGCATTAACTCAGGAAGAAATTATCTTGATAGAAGATAAAGTAAATCAAATTATTACTGATAATTCCAAAGTTACCACAACATTAATGTCAACAGATGAAGCTATTAAGGCAGGTGCTATGGCTTTATTTGGTGAAAAATATGATTCTGAAGTAAGGGTGGTAGCAATGGGCAATCCGCTTGAAATAAATTCACTTGAGCTTTGTGGTGGTACGCATGTTACTAGAACTGGTGACATTGGAATGTTTAAAATTATCAGCGAAAATGCTATTGCAGCTGGCGTTCGAAGGATAGAAGCTGTTTGTGGTGAATTTGTCTTAAAATTAATTAGGCAGAATGATACGGTAATTGACACCATATCTTCAAATTTAAAAATAGGTAAGAATGAAATTATTGATAAAGTTAATAGCCTAATTGTTAGTAAGAAACAATTAGAAGAGCAGTTAGTATCTCTTCAGGTTTCAATGCTTGATTTGAGTGTTGAGCAAATTGCCAAAGACTCAATCAGTATTTCCGATATAAAGCTTGTTTATAAGGTAGTACAGAATTTAGATAGTAAAATATTACGTTTATCTGCTGAACGAATAGCTGACAAGTCTGATAATCTTGTGATTATATATATAGCCATGCCGGAAAAACTTAAAGAGGTTGCCGCGGCTAAAGGGCATAATTCTAGCAAATTATCGATTACAGTTGCTGTTAGTAAAAAAATCAGTAATAAGGTTCATGCTGGTAAGCTGGCTAAAGAAATCTCTATATTCCTTGGTGGTAGTGGCGGTGGTGGTCAGGCAAATATAGCCCAAGCAGGTGGCACAGATGTAAGTAAAGTAGAAAAATTACCAGATATGATAGGAGAGTTGTTATCTAATGACGCCAGAAGGTAGATTGCCACGCTCACGTACGTTCGCTCGCAATGACGCCAGAATAATAGATGTTAGTTTACTATAATAAATGCTAATCAGGTTAGTTATAACAAGAAAAATAAGATTATTTTGAAGACTATATCTTGATATTTACAGAAGATAGCATAGAATAATCAAGCAATAAATTGCTTATGAGTTTATTATGTTACATGGGTCTATTAAAAATAACAATGTTGTTTCTTTAGGAAAAAAACAACATCTGTTTCATCTTGTCGATCCCAGTCCTTGGCCAATTCTGACTTCATTTGCCTTATTGCTTTTAGCTAGCGGCAGCATAATGTTTATGCATGAATATAGATTTGGTGCATATGTTTTTGGGGCTGGTATTCTTTCAGTGATTTTTTGTGTATATTCCTGGTGGAGTGATGTAATCAAAGAGGGGCTAATTGGAAAACATCATACTGAACCAGTAAGGATTGGCTTAAGAATAGGTATGGCACTATTTATCTTGTCAGAGATAATGTTTTTTGCTGTATTTTTTGGATCATTTTTTAAAGCAAGTCTTTTCCCTGTAGGAATGCTAGATGGTGTATGGGTAGTAAAGCCTGGTATATGGCCTCCTGCATCTATCCAAACATTTGATCCGTTTGACATTCCTTTCATTAATACATTGATTCTTTTATTATCTGGTACAACAGTAACATGGGCACATTATGCTCTTGAGGAAAATAATCAGAAAGATTGTATGACTGCTCTTGGCTTTACCATAATACTTGGTGTATTTTTTAGTTTAATGCAAGCTTACGAATATCATCATGCAACTTTTAAATTTAAAGATGGTATCTATTCTTCTAATTTTTATTTAGCAACAGGTTTCCATGGAGTACACGTAATAATTGGAACTATATTTTTAAGCGTTTGTTATTATAGAGTACGACGAGGTGATTTTGTTCAAGGCAATGGTCATTTAGGTTTTGAATTTGCCGTTTGGTACTGGCATTTTGTTGATGTAGTATGGTTGTTTTTATTCACTTTTGTATATGTTCTTGGTAAATAAACTTTTAAATTAACTGACTTGTAAAAATTGTGACCAAAACACCACGCAAGCCTTTACTCTTCGGCAATTATTCAATTAGATTGCAACTATTCTTAGATTAATCCTTGAATTGTAAAAAGCTACCATATAGAATCAGCTGCATGTCTAATAATTCGTTAATGAGGTAAAACATGAATATTTATAGACCCTATTCTGAACAGTTTGATAATAACTTTGTCTGGCGTTTGCTGTTTGTTTTTTGCAGTGTTGCTCTGATTATTGCAGCATCAGATGCTTTGGCTACTACTACTAATGTTGATCCGGTAGGTGATGTGTTGTGTAAGATGATAGCAATATTTCGTGGAAATACGGCTCGTGGTATAGCAGTTATTGGTATAGTTGTTCTAGGAATTCAAACTCTCAGAGGACAATTAAAATGGGAAGTTGCACTGGTTATTATAACTGGGGTTATAATATTGTTTAAAGCTCCTGAAATCATAACCATGGTAGCTGGTGGTACAGATACATGTAGTAGTAAGACATAATTTGCTTAATTCGAAAATCCTACAATGGGTGTACTATTATATAGTGCATCCATTTGTCAAAGAGTATTTTTATGATAAAAAATAGAATCTTCACCTCTGAATCAGTATCTGAAGGACACCCGGATAAAATTGCTGATCAAATTTCTGATGCGGTTTTAGATGCAATTATCACTCAAGATACTAAATGCCGTGTTGCATGTGAGACTTTAGTAAAAACTGGCATGATTTTAGTAAGCGGAGAAATTACTACAGATTCTTGGGTTGATATAGAGCAAATAGCACGTGATAAAGTAAGAGAAATTGGTTATAATAACCCTAGTCTTGGATTTGATGCAGATTCTTGTGCCGTTATATCCGGTATTACCAAACAATCAATAGATATAGCTATTGGTGTGGATAACCACGATGAGGATATGATCGGTGCCGGTGATCAAGGAATGGTATTTGGTTACGCCTGTAATGAAACAGAAGTTCTGATGCCAGCTCCAATATATTATGCTCATAAATTAGTTAAGAGGCAAGCTAAATTACGTAAGCAAGGAATTTTGCCATGGCTTGGTCCAGATGCAAAATCACAAATCACTTTACGATATCAAGGCAATAAGCCGGTTGGTGTTGATACGGTTGTATTATCAACTCAGCATTATAGTCATGTAACTCATAGTCAGCTAGTAGAAGCAGTAATGGATGAAATTATTAAACCAGAACTACCAGCAGAA
Organism: Pseudomimeciton antennatum; assembly: GCA_913698435.1. Lineage (NCBI taxonomy): Eukaryota > Metazoa > Arthropoda > Insecta > Coleoptera > Staphylinidae > Pseudomimeciton > Pseudomimeciton antennatum. The sequence goes on from CAJYCV010000045.1 coordinate 26,228, forward strand.
TGGGTTAGTAAAGATACAAAATATTTAATTAATCCCACTGGTAGATTTGTTATTGGTGGACCTGTAGGAGATTGTGGGCTTACTGGTAGAAAAATCATAGTAGATAGTTATGGAGGAATGGCTAGACATGGTGGAGGCTGTTTTTCTGGTAAAGATCCAACAAAAATAGATCGCTCAGCTGCTTATATGGCTCGCTATATTGCTAAGAATATTGTAGGGGCTGAAATAGCAGATCGTTGTGAGATACAGATATCCTATGCAATTGGAGTAGCAGCTCCTGTATCTATTTTAGTTGACACTTTTGGTACTGGCAAATTAACTGATAACGAAATAGCGGAATTAGTAAATGAACATTTTGATCTAAGACCAGGTAAAATTATAAAACAGCTAAAATTGCAAACTGCTTGTTATCAAAGAACTGCGGTATATGGGCATTTTGGTAGAGAAGATCAAGGATTTACTTGGGAGCAATTAGACAAAGTGGCATTATTACGTGCTGCCTCACTGAAAAAATGACCAATCTATTTCTGTGAGCGTTCACGGAAAAAAGTTAAAGTACAAGACGTCATTGCGAGTCACATTATCCAAGAGGCTCAAGAGGTAGAGTTAGTTTTTTTGCTCAGCGGCAAGCATTAAACGCCAGCTTAGATTATTGGCAAAATAAAAAATTCCCATAATGATTAGAGCAATTAGTAGCAAAGAAATTTGTCTGGACTTATGATGCTAAACCATTTCCTTTCTGACCAGATTTAAAAAATATTTGGCAGGATGATAATTTATGGGTTACTGGTCATTGGATCAATGGTAAACTTGGTTGCTCAACTCTTGGAGCGATTATTGCCGAGATTTTAAGTAATACTGTTATTGCCATTATTAATATTATTTTAAGATTTATAACCAAAACGCCTGTCAGAAAAAATGAAGAAACAAACCAAATAAAAGCCAAAATTATAAAATAAATATGAACAATACATATTATATCCCTCATTTACCTATCTATCAAGAATTAGCTTGTAAACAAACAGGGAAAATAGTACTAGCTACTGGTTTTGCAGAAAAACTGGTAAACTTACGCAAGATTTTTAATAAACCAATGTCTGTTAGTTCAGGTTGTCGCTCCCGAGAGTATAACAAGAAAATCAACGGAGCTGAAAACTCCTTTCATATCTACGACTATTCGCACCATAGTGGAAGCGGTTGCTGTGCTGTTGACGTCCTAACCCTAGATAAAACCATTAAAGGTGATTTAATTGCCACTGCTTGACAACTAGATTGGACTATCGGCATCCATAAAAACTTTGTTCATTTAGACAGACGTATTGATTATACTGAATTAAAACAGATAATATTTTTATATTAAAGTTAGAACAACAGAAACAATTATAAATTAAGTTGAAATAATAAATTTTTAGTTGTAACAATATCACGGTCTCAATATAAACATGATAAGTTCCATAGTAACTTAAGAAAACACAAAACGGGATGTAACTTAAATATAATAAAATACTTATTATTTTAAGAAGTATTTAATAAATTATTTAGTAGTATTTTAACTCCTAGTTTAATATACTTTATAATTGGTATAATATGGTGGGTATTTAATGGAAGATATTAATAATCGTCAGCATAATTGGGGAACAAAATATGCAAACTGTAAATATGCAGAGAGGTTACTGAGTAGACTATATGAACTGAACCAGCAAGTAGCTATACCGATAGATATTGATCTAGTTAAAAAAGGTATCTATTACGCCAAAAAAT
>CAJYCV010000048.1:0-14816 GCA_913698435.1 Pseudomimeciton antennatum
ATTACCAAATATTGCACGGAATAGAGATAGTGCTTCCTCAAACTCTTCTGCCTTACTGCCAAACTTCATATATGCACTATTAATCGGCGTATCATACTCGTCGATTAGTATGTAAACTTTTTGATTAAAATGTTTAAAAAGTAAGTCACTTAAGAATTTTAAACTATTCTCAAGCTCTACTTTATTAAATTCTCCAGAAAAATATCTAGTTAATTGTTTTTTTTCTGCTTCTTCCAACAAATATTCTTTCTCACTTACATAACGTTTTAAATAACGATAATTACTAAATAACTTTATTACTTGATAGCTGATTTTACTTTCAATTTCTTCATAACTACTTCCCCTAACTCCCTTAAAACTTATAAGAATAACTGGAAATTGACCTTGGCGTTTCATAGCTTTTGCTACACTAGCAATTTTTAATGGCTTTAGTTCTTTAGTCTCATCAAACCCCAAATCTACCTTTCCACCAGCAAATAGCTTATAATTCACCCTTTGTTCTTGTGGTAGCGGTTGCCCATGCTCATCTACCTCCACTTCAACAAATCTCCGCACCATATCCATATTCAAGCTCTTCCCCCACCGTCTTGGGCGGGTGATTAAGGTAACTTTACCGCTATCTTCTAACAACTCCTTGATCATTAGGCTTTTGTCAACAAATATGTCACTGTTAATTAGCAAGTCGTAGAAGTCATCGGTACCAACAAACATTCTTGGTTGAGAATTAGTGTTAATTTTGTTTGTTTCTTCTGTCATCGTTTTTACTGTTTTTTTCTAACTATAATATCCATTATACTCCCTTTTTATTATGCACTAATAGCTAATTAGCAAAATTTTTATAATTTTTTGTTTTTTTATAGTGAATTAACCTGAATTAACACCCAGTACGAATAGTTACTAATTGAATTTTATAGTTTCAATTTAACAAATATTGGTTAAAAATCCAAGATTTATTATTTATTAGCCTAAATCCCTCTTATATCAAGCATTTTAATCATATAAACTGCTTGATATTTCAGGGGAATATCCGTATAATGGAAAGGTTATCTAAAATCTTTCCTGGTTAGCTAATATGCATACACCACCTGCTGCCCGGTTATATCCACTTCATGTTCTCTATTCGCTTCGCTAGATTGTAAACTATCTATATCTTGTAGATCAAAAAAATCACTATCATATTCTTCCGAAGTATGGTGGGTCAAATCCTTTATCTTATCAGGTAGGATTTTCTTCAACTCATCATCTGAACAAAATCTATCTAGAAGATTATTTATTATTGAAAAGAAAGCTTTGATTTGTTCTATCTCTAAATCTTTCAATTGATCAAATGTAATGCCAGCCTTATAAGCCATTCTTGCATTAAACGAAATAAGGGGTATAATTTTCTTTACCTCTAAATCTTTTAATTGATCGATTTTAACGCCAAAATCATATACCTTTAATGCATTGGGTGAAGTCAGTAAATTAATTATTTTTGGGTCTGAGAATCCTTGAAAAGAAGTTAGCTTTAAATCTTCTATTACAGAATATGTAAGTATCACTTGCAATAACTGCTTGTTATTGCTAAGCATTTCGTTAAAAGATGCAGCAAATTCTGGTTGTTCTAGTAGATGCTTTAATTTCTCGCCATGCTTTATTGACATTATTTCAATATTAGGTGCTTTTTCTTTTAATTCATTTTGTATGTCAATTAATTGGGGACTCTGAGCAATAACAATTTGCTTAGAGGTATTAAGATGATCGACATATAGGTATGGTACTTCATTATATAATACTATATTTTGTCTTAATTCTTCTGGGGTTCTAGCTCCTCCATCTGTACCAATCGTTATTCTAGAAATATCGCAATTATTTATTATAATTTCGTTGCATGCTTTTTTAAGCATTTGAGCTGCTATATGATCATCTCCTACCTTATCACTAGCAATTGCTGCATAACGCAAATTCTCCCATGAATTAAAAGTTAAATTACCAGCTTTAGTTTTAAATGCATAACTCTGACCGACTATTTCAAACTCCTGATAATTTATTTTTCTATCTTCGTTAAAAACAGTAGCATCAGCTTTATAACCATTTTTGTTTTTTAGCAATACGTAAAACCCACTATTCTTGTCTGTTATGCCCTTCTTTACTCCTTTTTCACCTGTACCATCTATTGATCGGCAATCATTGACAATATGACCTAAAAAATAAGTATGTATATCTCCGGTAGGTAGCTTAACTAAGTGATAACCAGCACAATCTTTACCATTTTTTTGAACTATATCTTTACCATCAACATGAATATCAGGTATATTATCAGCTGTTTTCTTCTTCTTTTCTACTCTTAGAATTTCGGTAAAAGCATCATTATGTCTGTTATATTTATAACAAAGTTCTGCTGCTTCTGGATATTTATCATATTCGGGATATTGAGATTTTATATAAAGAGACTTTGCTTCTTTTATATCTATTGGTGGTCGATGACTATCTTTTGTGCTTTCTTTTGCATTAAATTAGTTCTATACTATCAGCACAAGCAAATAATTTTAAAGCTTCTATCCCTTTCTTTTGAATCATTTCTTGCCATATTGGTAATGTAACATTTTCTGACTTTTCGGGTAAAATAACTTTCTCCATAAAACTATTTACTGGCAACTTTTCTAAATGGAAATTATTAGCAGATAAGAACTGTATAAATTTGGTTATAATAGTTTGGTCTGTCGTTTTATTTTTTGCTTGTTCAAAATCTTTGCCAAAACATACTAGCGTCTTATAGGCATAATCAGCAAGATTAATCTTATTAGGGTCTCTCTCTATATAAGTTGTTATTAAATTATTAAACTTAAAAGCCTTAACATATTGATCCTCTGCTGTTTCGAGAGAACTCAACTTGATTTGTTGTTGAGCTTGAGAATCAGCTTCTTTAGGAGAGAAAAATTTATGTTCTGCTTCTCGCCACTTAAAATGTTGTTTAATTTCTTCATCTGATAAGAAAGGGTGTAGTAACTGACTGGCTGTAAACTCGGATATTAGGCAATTTGTTTATTCTTTTTCATATTTTACTGCTTTCTCAACAGCTTCTGTAAGAGCTTTATTAATCGTATCTTCATTCAACTTAGGGTTATAAAGCATCGCATAAGATAAGATATTTGTAACTTGCCCGGTTTTTAACCCTCCTTGTTTAGAATTGTTTGGATCGTTAAGTGTATTAATTGCCTTTTTTAGATTATTCACATTATCGCTAAATAATAATGTATTTAATAATTGTAGCTCTACCATATTAATTTCCTAATTGATTACTAATATCACCGTATTAAACGGACTTTTGCTTTATGACGTGCGTAGTATCAAAAATAATTAATATTGCAAGCATTATTTTTATAAAAAAAGAAATTATTTTATAATCTTAAAATATACTAAGGTAAAAATATCACGAAACTTGATGCAAATTGGGATTTTTTATGGTATAATAATTCCCCTACAATACAGATAGTACGGGGGATTATATGGGAAAAATTATTGTCAAATTTAACAAGTTAAAAGATATCGAAAATCTTAAAAAAATCATGAGAAATGTTTACGCGAGTAGTAGTGATCATTTACCGGATATCGCTAAATTTCATTTGGGAGATAAGATTTTTATACCGAGTCAGGTAGATAAAGCAGAGTTGCACATAATAACTGCCAACGGCACTGAAATTATAACATTTTCTAAGGCTGCACTAAGCTTTTATCTTGGTGTTCAACATCCTTTCACTAAAATAAAGACTTAAGCCAAAGCCTAACCTCACTAGCTAGTTTGCACCTATCAGATATTGCGGTAAGAATATGGAGTTACAATACCAAGTTAATGAACTCTAATAATAGACTTATATAATATTTTTATATGTTTCTTTGTAAAAAAACATTATAAAAATAGCTAAAATAGCTAGGAAGGTTAAATAATAAGACATCGCTAATCTATCTCCTGTAACCTGATATATCCAGGCACCAATCATAGGGACTGTCCCTCCAAATATTGCTGCACTTATGTTGCATGATAGTGCTACTCCTGTAAAACGAACACTAGTTGGGAATAGTTCCACTAGAACCGTTGGTATTGCACCCATATGAAATGCTACTATTACAGCAAATAAAATTTGTGCTGTAATTGCAAGATAATAAGATTTAGTATTTATCATGAGAAAAATTGGGTAGGTGAGTATTATAAGTGCTAGGCAACTAAAAAGAATTACAGGTTTACGTCCTATCTTATCTGAGACGTAGGCAGTAATAGGAAAAGTAATGATCATGGTAACTAAAGTTAAGCCTCCTAATGTTGAGCATTCAGCTTGGCTATATCCAAGGGTCAACATGTAATTTTGAATGAAAATAGTTGCAGCATAGAAAGGTGCTGTAACATTAATATAAAGACCTATTGCTAACCAAAGTTTTTTCTTATAGTTTAATAGCAGTTCTCGCAAAGGGTATTGTAAGACTAGTCCACAATCTCTTATCTTGGCATATATTGGGGTTTCTGATATGCTATTTCTTATGTACATTCCTATCATACCAACAAAAAAACTACTAATAAAAGGTAATCGCCACCCGAAAGACCATAAATCTTCTTTTGATAATAAAGAACTGAGTAAATAAGCAATTATTATTCCCAACAACATTCCTAAGCATTGGCTAATATATACAATACTTCCAATTATGCCCCTGTTATTTGCCTGTGCATGTTCTGTAAGGTAAATAACGCAACCACTAAATTCCCCACCTAATGAAAATCCCTGAACTAACCGTGCTATAGTTAAAATTATTGGAGCAACTAAACCAATTGAATTATAACTGGGTAGTAATCCTATTATGGTAGTAGGAACTACCATTGTCAAAATACCTATAACCAAGGAAATACGTCTTCCAAATTTGTCACCAATATTACCAAAAATAATTCCTCCAAGCGGTCTTACCACAAACCCAGCTGCAAATATTGCAAAAGTCAATATTTCGCTAATAGAGCTATCTGGCAAAAATTTTTGTTTGAGTATATAAGCAAACTGAGCATATAAAATAAAATCATACCATTCCAATGCGTTGCCAATCATACAGGTCAAAACAATTTTTTTCATAGAAACCTATTTTGTAGACACAGGAATAATACTATTTGGAATGTAATGTAGGAAACCACTATTAATTGCTTTTTCTATAATTTGAGATTTATTACTGCACCCTAACTTTAATTTGATTATTGCAAAGTATGATTCCACAGTACGTACTGACAGGTTTAATATAGTGGCGATTTCTTTCATAGACTTACCACGTAACATTAAAAATACACACTCTTGTTGTTTTTTGCTTAAAGGAAGAGGAGAATGCTCCTGATTTAAAACATAAATTATAGGTTTATCCTGCAAATTTATAAATTTTTTATCAAATTGATTTAATGCTAGATACCAATTAAACATATTAGTGTTAGATATGTCCATAACTTGACCAAATATCCCAGTAATTTTCCCATCTTCTTGTTGTATGGGGATCTTATGACTCATTAAGGTTTTCCAGCCAGATGAATAATTGCAAATATATAAGCTTAATATCGCCTTAGTAGTATAGATAACTTTCTGATCAAGGGTTATAAATTGCTCAGCTGCTTTTACGGCTTCACAAGGTATGTCAAAATCTGTTAAATCAATGCAGTGGTCTGGACTCTTCCAACCCAGTAATAGAGCATAATCTTTACTAATAACGGAATACTTAGAATTGATGTCTTTAGCGATAACAAAGCCAGGTACATTTACTATAGAAGAAAATTCAGATTTTAAATCGTTTTGTTTAGTATAAATGATTGATGTATTTTGTACTGAACTCTTATCTTGGACAGGCTTCAACATAATTTGTTACACGAATATTTTGTTGTTATAATTAGCTGGGTATCTCTACACTATAAACTATTTTTTCAATATTACCGTTATATCCTAGTTCTCCTATAATAATCTTGGAAGCTTTACATACCATATTTTCTTTGGAAGAGGCTGCTACTCTCTTTGCAGTATCCTGTAATTCAAACCTTGGTGGGTATTGGTAAAACAATGTCATATGAGGATTATATAACTCTAAAACTCCACTAACACCATAATTATCGACTTGTTCACGTTGAACGTTTGACATATCTTTATAAACATCTTTAGAGCGAGCTAATGGATGTTTATGGAAAGGACTAGCTAAATGAACGATTGATTCGTGTAATTCCTGAAGATATTTAGTTTTTTCTGCTCCTAAGTCTATCCACCTATCTGCAGTAGAATAAATTTTACTAAGATTTAAGGTAAAAGGTTGGAGTTTTAGTCCTTTAATTTTGTTATATATTTGTTGTAGATCTTTTGTTTCATATGCCCCGTGATATAAGGTAACATGCCAATAATTCTTAACATTATTTAAATGACTTAATATTTTTGCAATATCCTGATTTAGTTTTTCAGCTACTCTTGTGCATTCTTCTTCTGGTAATATAACAATCCCATATTCTTTTATATTATTATTTTTTCCTGCTGCTAATGTTCCACCACTATAAGCAAATACAAGCCAAACTATAACAAAAAAGAAGAATGACTTTTTAATTAAACTCCTAACAGTTGCATGTGACATAGAGCATTTTCCTAATAAATCCTGTACTTGAAATTGCATAATTTATACCTCAAAATTATTTTTTAATTATCGGATAACTAACTTTATACATAAATAATATGTAAAAAATCAACTCATATCACTACCGTAAAAAATACTGTAGTAATTAATACATCAGTATATAATTCCACAGTAAAAAATCAGGCTATTATTTACCATGAAATTATGATTATAAAGTTATAAATAACAATATTCTTTTCAAATATTAAGTAAAGTAATAAATAGGTAATGGGAGAAAAAATATGATAATAATATTGATCAGTTTGACAATTATTCAGATGTTTTTAACACTACTATCTATTTGGTGGTTATATAAAATAAGGGTAAGTAACAATTTGATAGACAACACAAGTCAAAGGGCTGCAAATGCTTACAATAGAGCAAAAGAAGATGTAACAATTCTTCATAATAAAATTGAGCATCTAGCCAAAAGCACAATAGAGAAAGAGAGTCACATATTACATACCACTTTCTATTTAGAGGAAGTAGAGATGTATGTAAAAACGCTACTTAATGAGTTCAGAAGCTTTGTTAAGGCTAGTAAAGATACTAAATAGACAGGCTAATTTATAGACTCACAAATTGTCCTTGATTGGTGGAATTCGGGTTTATCACTACTTATAACACATTCCCCAAATATAAGAACTTAGACATAGGGAACCACTTTGCTATTTTATGGGGGCATTTTAGAATGATATTGACATAACAGGAGATTAAGGATATATTGTACTCTTTCTAAAGGTTTTATTACTTTCTTTTAGGGTGTTTTATAAAAATAAGCACGAATGCTGTCCTGAATCCAGTACAAGGCAGATATAGGGCACCCGTAGCTCAATTGGATAGAGTATATGACTACGGATCATAAGGCTGGGGGTTCGACTCCCTCCGGGTGCACCAGATACATATTAGAGTTCCAGGATTTTTATAATTTGTACTAGTTACGACGGAGAGCTAAAAAAGTAATAAGATGGAGTAGAATAAAATAAAAATAAGAATTAGGATGCTGTTGGAGATAACTAAATATTTTGAGCTATTTTTCGGCGAGAATAAATATGATTTTTGAAGGGATAGTGTACCTATTTCAAGAAAATTGTGTTTATTCCCAGTGAAAAATAGCCATTGATATCAAGGTTACTTTGTTGTTTCACTAGCACCAATACCATAAAAGTTCCGTACTCTGGTAACTATCAGGTCAAATTGTTCTTCATTAGGAGTTTGTGGTGTAGCTCCTTCAATAAATGTTCCACCAATGATCCCTACATCATCTGTAGCACTACTAGGTAAATGCTTTGGATGCATGTAAAAATAGTGACTTGCTACTTGCCCAGATTGAGTTTTCCCACTACCTAAATCAACTGAAATTAAATATTTCACATCTTCAGGATTCTGGTTTTTTAACATAATTAAATGTCCTTGACCAGGAACCATCGCATTATCATTATTAAGCTCTTTAGCACCAAGACCAGTACAATCTAATATATATTTAGTTTTAATTTCGGCAAAATTTTCAATTTTATTTTTAATAAATGTTACTTGCCGATTTTTTAAATAATTTGTTAGAGTTGTCATCATTTTTGGCACATTGATCAGAATTCCATCATCGTAAGCCACCATCTTTCTTGTTGTACCATTACCGAAATCAAGCACTACATCTTTGGCTGGTCGCATCACCCCAGCAGCTACATAAGGTTCTAAATCTGATTCTTTCCTACTTGGAAAGTAAGCTGGCATTATAAAAGCTCCATCTATAAAATCACTATACTGCTTTTTAGCAATAGCAGAATAAATTTTATAAGAATTAACAGCTATTGTATTTATCAGAGATTTCGCTTCTGATGAATCATTCATGAACGAAGGTTTAAGCAATCCGCCAGCATTATTAGAAGCCAATCCATCAAATTGTTCAGCAATAATAGTGATGTTACTATACCCCTTTTTAATCAGATCATAAGCACTCCATAGCCCTATAACACCTGCTCCAATAATAGTAATGGGAGTATCAGGCTTTAAATCATGAGTATATTTTGATTTTTGCAATAATCCATTAACATAAGCAATAGCTCCTGGTGCTAATGTCCAACCACTACCACTATGACCATAATTATGTGCAATAACTTTATCGCCTGACTTAGTAACACTCATATTTGGTATGCCATGTCTCGTAGGACGATAACAAATAATTCTTTGACCAAGATTATCAGTTTCTAATTTTAGTGGTACAATTTTTCGTATTTCATATGGAGGTTGCTGCTCAGCATACACTGTTGACAACATAAATATTAGAATTATAACAAGATATTTAATATACTTAACCCCCACATTCCAACATAGATATAGAGGTGATAAATTCAATAAAGTGATAGACATATTAAACCTATTAAATTGATTGTTAACATATGATATTTATAACCCCAATTTCGGATTAACTTGGTTAATCCAAAATTGGAATAATAATGTAAACAATCAGGGTAGGAGGCTGCCTGCAATAACTAAAGTAATTCTATATTTGGCTCTTTTTGGCTGCGAATAAACATGATTTTTTTGAAATAGGTACACTATTCCTTCAAAAATCGTATTTATTCTCGCCGAAAAATAGCTCAAAATATAATTAATTAGTTATCGCAGGCAGCCTCCTAGAAGCAGTTCGTCGCCTGATTGTTAAAATAATAAAAATGGCTAATAATCTTATTTTTCAGATTAAAAATAAGATTATTAGCTAAAAATTAGGTTAAAATGCACTCGTAGAACCGCTTCAAGAATGCATTTTTCCTTATTGCTTTACCTGTTTTTGGATTAGAATTTTTAAATTCTAATCCAAAACTGAGGTTTATAGTCTTGTAAGTTTTAGTCTATATTAAATAGATATGGTATAAAAACAATATAATTTTATCAGTAAGTAATTTTTTCTTAGCCAGAAGACTTGACTTAGTTGGATTAATAAAGTTATATTGTATTTAAGAATATAAATTAATTTATGAGTGTTGTTATGAAAAGTGGTGATGAAAATGATACAGGATTAGCTGTTGCCAATGAAGCTGTGAATAAGGTAGCTGGAGCTGTAATTGCAGTGAGTGCTAATTTGCCAGCATCTTCTGCCGAGAAAAAAGATTTAGAAGATATGGCTGAGATTCTAGTTAGTGCGATGAATGTCTTGGAAAAAAGTAACTCACTTCAAAATGTAACAGCTAAAGATATAAAAGAGTTGGAAGAAAAAGCTGAGAGCATTAAGAGTCGTTCGTCAATTGGTACTCGAATAAAGGCATGGTTTAAATCATGGTTCATCCCTCTCATTAATTTTTTAAAATCTCCGTTTAGTAAACAACATAAAGAAGAATTACAGCAAGCAACAGAAGATTTTGTTAAAGGAACTGAAGATATACAGAAACAAACTATGCAGGAACAAGTTGTGCAGGAACAAATAGCTACAACTATTCCAGTAACAAAAACCCCGGTGCAACCGTCTTTGGTGGAAACTCCTAAACCTCAAACAGTGATATCTACAACAGCACCGTTAGCAGTACAAGAAACAACCCACTCTATACAAGATGTTGTACCAGTACAGGTTGTAGTGAGTAGTACTCCAACTATGCCACCAGTACAGGTGACAACTAGTACTCCGACAGTTATGCCGCCACCAGTGCAGGTAACAGTTAATAATGTTCCAGGTACTCCACCACCGCCGCCACCATTTACTACCCCGATTGATCCTTTGGCAGCTCTAAGAGGCAAGGAAAAGAAGTCAGTAAATCAAGCAGTTGCAGAGCCAGTAGAGGATATGGTGAGTGAATTGAAGAAAAGACTTGCGACACGAAGAGCAAAAGCTGGTGAGGTTCAAATTAATAAAGACTCGCCTAAACATCTTAAAGAATTCGCTGAATTTGGCAAGCAGAGAGAAGAGGAAATGGCACGCCAAGCTAGACAAGACGAAATAGATACTCCAAGAATAGCAGCAGCACTGAAAGCAGAAGCAGGAAAGCAAGTAGCAAGTGCAAAACCTTCTTCTCCTAAGGTTGAGTTTAAGGATGGAGTTCCAATACCACCGCCACCGCCGCCTCCTCCACCTATGCCTGGTGTAGCTGGTGTTCAACCACCTAAACCAGTAGTAAACAAACCCCCGGCGATGGCAGCAGCAAAGGTACAGGCGAAGCCTGTTCAACCTGCTATCGATCCAGAGGCTCTTAAGAACGCGATGAGTAACTTTAGAAAGAATGTAACTCCTGCCCCTAAAAAACCAACAGAAATACCTGTACCAAATTTTAGAGTACAGCTTAAACCAACAAAAGGACACGGTGGTAGGGAGTAGTAGATAGCAGCTCCTCTATCAAAAAGCTGCAGATGTGAAAGCTATTTGCTCCGTCAAAAGTTTAAGAAGACAACATATACTATATTTAAACTAATAAAGATTTCTTCTAGTTCTGTGGCAGAAATCTATAATATCTCAAGGCTTTTTAGGTGCTATTTTAGCTCCTATCTACGCGGGGATGACAAACATTGTGCCAATTTAATATGGATAGATACTAGTCGGGTGAGCTATAAAGAAAGTAATTGATATAAATTATTATTTCGGCTCAGTATCACGATTGGTTTTTTGTTGAGAAGGTTTGTCATTATCAGAAGTAACTGGGTTAATTCTGCCAACCATTTCATCCAGTGATATTTGAAAATAATCTGCTAGGGCTACTACAATCTGGGTATTTAAAGTTTTTTGTTTCCGACTTCCGTTAACAAAATTATGGATAGAGTAATTAAATCCAATTTTTTTTCCTAAAACATAAAGATTTATATCTTGCTTAGCAGATTTATCTTTTAAAAATTCTTTTAAGTTATTACTAATATCATCTGATGATAAATCCTTAAATCTTCCTTTTGATTGTAATAATGAAAGATACTCATTTCTTCCAACAACTTCATCTATAAAACATTCAAAGTAGTTAGCTATTTTCAATAGAGTATCCATTTGGGGATTAGACCTTAATTCATTCATAATATTAGTAATATTATTGTAAGGAATGCCACTTTGCTCAGAAAAATTTTTTCTCGTTAATTTGAGTTTTTCAAATTTTGACCTTAAAAATTTTTGTATTTCTTTTACAAGAGTCATGGTATGAATTCAAGGATTAAATAAAAAGTATCAACAGTTAAAATATTTTTTCTTGACACCTCAAAATAACTATATTAGACTCTAAAAATAGAATGAGATCATAAAAAAGAAACTCAGTAATTACTGACTAATTTTTTAAAACCAAAAAGACATTTTGGTAAATCTCAAACTAAAACGTCAGTGTAAACTTAAGAATTCAGCTTTTACATAGGCTGAAACTTAAATATTACATCTGGAGTAACTAGGTAAGTACCCAAAAGTTTTGCGGCTCAAAGTACTTACCAGTAAAATTAATCGAATAGCATTGCTAAATTACAACCGTTATTGAGATGTCAATTATGATTATACACAAATCTCTTCAACTAGTCAAATCGATTATTCAACCAGTCAAGCTCCATTATTTTTACAGTCCTATAACGTAAATACTATCTAATAGGTTAGTATTTCATCTTACGTATGGCATTTAAAGGTCATAGGGAAAATAACCTGGCGTTATTAGCAAGCAACCACTTTGGTGGCGTCGAAGCAATCTAATGAATGTGGATTGTTACGACCACTATGTGGTCTTGCTAATAGACGTTTTGTACTTTTCTGCAATTTTTAAATTGCCATGGGGTTTATGCGTAAGGTGAGTTAGTATTAAATTGTTTCTAAAGCAAAGATAGGATAGTAGAATATGGATGATGAGTCACCATTATTAGTACCAATTACTATATCTTTAAGAAATAATAGACTTCTTTCGAAACTCGCTTATGCTGAGGAATTTGTAGGAGACACTTCACCTCGAACCGCAGCGTACTCAAATGTACGTGAGGATTCGAGTACCGGATCGACGCACAAATTACCAGCAGAAGTAGAGTTTCGAAAGAAGTCTAATATATACATATAATAATAGTATTACTTAAGCCTTATCCAAAATCTTCTCTGGTTATCTATAATCCTGAAAACAATTAGCAGTAAATGAAATTAATAAGAAATAAAAGAAATTAAAGATAACCAAAGGTTAACTAACATGGATAATACAATACAACTATTAATGTTCTCAGTAATTGGTATAATCATTGTTGAAATACTCTTAATCATGGTTTCTATCAAGTGGCTTTACAATATTCAATTCAACATTGACCATGTTATCAAGAAGAGTCAGGATTTGCCTGACAATTTTACTAAGGGTATAGAAGAAGTAAAACTACTACACCAAGAATTAAGAGAACTTATTAATATAAATGATAAGAAAGAAGATAAAATATTGCAGGGATTATTTTTTTCAGAAGAGATAAAAATATATATCAACATGTTACTTACTGAGATCAGGGATCTTAAGGAGCAGAATCAGCTGAGTAAAAAACAAGGAGCAAGTAACAATGAGAATAATTAAATAAATTACCCATGGAGTTTTATGATTGAAAGCTTTTTACCTTAAAACTTCTTCTATGGTAAGGCGAAAGACCATGAAGGTGTATAGCATTTAGATGCTCTTTTGTCCCATAGCCGGAGTTTTTGTGCCACATATATTCTGGAAATTCTTTGGCATATTCAAGTAGTAAACGATCTCTAGTAACTTTTGCAATAATAGATGCTGCTCCAATAGAAATCGATAAATTATCACCATTTACTATACTAATAAATCTTGGATCGTCAAATTTCATGTTACCGTCTATTAATACTGTATCCGGTTTAACAGAAAGATTTGCCACTGATATAGTACAAGCCTTTTTAGTTGCTTCAAGGATATTAATTATATCTATCTCATCATGATACACTATACCAACAGACCAAATATAATTTTGAGTTATTTGTTCGTATAACAAATTCCTCTTTTCTCTGGTAAGTTTTTTGGAATCTTTGATACCATTTATGATTTTTGTTTGATCAATGATAACAGATGCCGCTACTACAGGACCCACTAGCGGTCCTCTGCCAGCTTCATCTACTCCAGCTACTAATCCAAAATACTTTTGTTCTAATTTAAACATAACACCCCACGACAAAAAGATTATTAGTCTGGTCAAATCTATTGTAAATATTGATGTAATTTATTGCCATTCTCCTTAAGCCATAATCTAGCCAACTTATAATCCGGATAGAGTTTTGCCACTAAATGCCAAAAATATTTACTGTGATTCATTTCCATTATATGACATATTTCATGTACCACTAAGTATTTTAATATTTTTTTTGGAGCAAAAATAAGTCGCCAATTAAAAGTAAGCACAGCATTACTGGAACAACTTCCCCATTTGTTCTTATTATTCGTAATTTTTATTTTACTAAAGTTTATATTATGTTTTTCACCTAGAAGAGTAGCTAGATTCATTGCTTCTAGTAACAATCTATCTTTCAAGAATCTTATTAAGGTACTCTTATGTTGAGAAGGTGGAGAATATATCTGAATAATATCTTCTCCTATTTGCACTTTATTATAATCTGCATCAATATGTAGTAATGAGTATATTCTGTCAAAGACTGTGATAGTATTATTATCTATGGGTTCTTGTCTTGAAACATCTGACAATTTTCGCCTAATCCAGGATTCTTTTTCTAGTAAAAATTTATATCCTGCATTAAAATTTTTATTAGGCAGAACTAATTCAGCTCCTTTGTGGTTTATTCTAATGGCAATGCGTTTGGCTTTATTACTACATCTTATTGGAATGTCAATATCATTACCGAGCTTATCTAAAGTAATAAAGTTTGGTATTTGATTATTCATACTTAATATTTATATGTTATAGTTAATCCGTTAATGTTCTAGTGTAATGGACTAAAAGATCAAGACAAAAGAAATAATAATATATATAAGTTATTTCGACAGTTCCTAGTAACCTCAGTTTTGGATTAGAATTTGAAAATTCTAATCCAAAAACAGGTATACTCAAATGATTTGGAGAATTGGATTTGAAAATGAGGGGCGAGGCTACGGCAGCGTACATGAGGTACGTGAGTATGCGAGTCCCTGATATTTTCAAAAAACAATTCTTCAAAGCAGAAGAGTATAAAGCAATAAGGAAAAATGCATTCTTGAAGCGGTTCTACGAATGCATTTTAACCTAATTTTTAGCTAATA
>CAJYCV010000050.1:0-28095 GCA_913698435.1 Pseudomimeciton antennatum
ACTATTTAACAATAATGTCTTAAAATCATCAGTACCTACCCTCATTCTCGGTGGTTTATTGTTACCTTTAACAATATTAGTTTTTCTGTTTGATATATTATCAGAAAGTTCTACTGTCATATTAATTTCATTATATTAAGATTATATTAAGAAGATATATTATAAACTTTATTAAGTAAATAATAGCACAAACAAGCTAATCTAGCGAGTGGATTTACAGAAAACAAAATTCTTACATTGCACATATGGTTAATCTAAATTGTTGTAGCAATTAATCAAAATTACAATAGTTAGAGAAAATTCAAGATAAAAAAATGATAAACAACTAAATCAGTTACCTAATATTAGACAAAACCCTCAAAATCAGTATAGTATTTTGTAATAAAAATGTTGAGATAGTTAATGTTAACAGTTTCTAATTGGTATTGCTTGCAATTCTATCCTCTTGTCATGTGAAAATTATACTCAACATAATTTACCATTTTTTTTACTCATAGTGTAAGTTTTGTAAAGTGCGATGAAGAACCCACTTGTTTGTAATTCTCTTAGCAATAATACACCTCCATCACTACTAATATTACCTCCTGTGAAATTTATTTCTATTTGACGATTTTTTACTTTCGATTGGTAGCTTACTGTCGTCTATTAGCGAAGAGCAACTTTATGGCTACGAAGCAATCCAAGAAAACAATTGGATTTGGATTGCTTTGTTTCAGCAAAGCTACTGATCGCTAATAGACGGAAGTATAGCTAATAGGGTTAGCTATATATCAAATTCAGTTTACATTAGGACGCTTTGCTATTTCTAGCACGACCAGCATAAGGCTTCTTATCGTTATTATTACGAGGAAAATAACTTTTTTTACCATTATTGTTACCATTAAATGGTCTTCTACGATTCTTACTTCCTGTCATTTCTTCTCTTGAAGTACTCTCACCTTGATTCATTAGACGATCAATAGCTTTCCACCTAATATTATCTTCCGGAGAAATGAAGGATAATGCACAACCTGAAAGACCTGCTCTACCAGTTCTACCTATTCTATGCAGATAATCTTCTGGAGACATTGGCAAGTCATAATTGATAACATGCTGTGTATGTGGTATGTCTAAGCCACGAGCCGCAACATCTGTTGCCACCATAATTCTATGACGAGAAGAGCGAAACGATGCAATTACATGATCACGTCTGCCTTGCGTTAAATCACCATGTATAGCTTCAGCCTTGTGGTCTTCAAATTTTAACATTTTTGCAAGCTGATCAGCACCACGCTTAGTTTTTACAAAAATAATTATAGAACCATCTAGTTGATTTAATTGCTTTATAAGCTCAGGGAATTTATCTTTATCAGAAACACGCAAAGTTTCTTGTTTTATTTGAGAGGCGGCCTGAGTAGTTGAACCAATAGTAATACGTTTAGGATTAATCACATATTTTTGCGATAGTGCAATAATATGTTTTGGCATAGTAGCTGAAAACATTAAAACTTGTCGTTTTTCAGGTATATATTTATTTATTTCTTCTAATTGTTCTTTCATACCCATATCAAGCATTCTGTCCATCTCATCAAGTACCACCAATTGGACAGTATTTAATTTTAAGGTACCACGCAGTAAATGATCTATAATACGACCCGGTGTTCCAATTACGACTTTAGGATTTGCCTTTAACTGCATAAATTGTTTATGCATTGGTTCACCGCCTATTAAAACCGCACTGGGAAGCTTAATTTGAGTAGTTACATTAGTTAAAGTAGTACGTACTTGACTAGCTAATTCCCGAGTTGGCACAAGTACCAAAGCCATTGATTTAGTCTGTATAAAAGAATTGACGATTGGTAGTAAATAGGCAAGGGTCTTACCCGAACCAGTTTGACTAGAAGCAAGAATATCACTACCTTGCATTGCAATCGGTATAGCCTCTCTTTGAATTTCCGTTGGAGAGGTGATGTTCATCTGTTCAAGTGATATAATCACTTCGTTTGGTAAATTAAAATTTTTCATTATTAAATCCAATATTATTTATCGTAAATTAAAAATACTCAAATGATTTGAGGAATTGGAAGGTAAATTGTAATTATACTCCAACTCTTCAAAGCATCTGAGTAAAGATATATTCTATACCTTAAAAAAGAATAAGTTTATGATTAAGTTCTTATGTTATAAAGCGGGTTATTAATTATTGTATAGTAAAATCGATTGTAATTATAACCTCAGTTTTGGATTAGAATTTAAAAATTCTAATCCAAAAACAGGTAAAGCAATAAGGAAAAATGCATTCTTGAAACGGTTCTACGAATGCATTTTAACCTAATTTTTAGCTAATAATCTTATTTTTAATCTGAAAAATAAGATTATTAGCCATTTTTATTATTTTAACAATCAGGTGACGAACCGTTTCTAGTCTGATTGTTTACATTATTATTCCAATTTTGGATTAACTAAGTTAATCCGAAATTGGGGTTTATGATAGCACTTACAAAGTAAAAACAATGTCCTCTCCACGCAGGCAGGAATGAAATCTTCATCATCCATGTAACAATGCCTTACAAAGATAACAGATTTTCTGCCCTATACTTAAATGATCCAATAAAATTACAATTTTACTTACAGTGAACACTGAATTATAAAAGATAATGCACAGAGTGTATAAAAGATGATACTACCCAAAATTCACTAGTTTAATAACCACTCATAAATTTTGAGTAGTTGCTTGTAGTTTTAAATAAATATTACTTTATTTGCAGATTAACAGCAGAAACTTTCCCGTTATTGGTTTCTAGATCAAAGCCTACACCTTGACCTACATTAAGATTACGAGCCCCAGCACGCTCTACAGCGGAGATATGGACAAAAACGTCACCCCCACCATCATCTGATTGAATAAAACCATAACCTTTGGCTATATTAAACCATTTGACCTTACCTACTTTAGTAGCCATAAAAACCTTTTAGTATAGAGTTACTTATCTGAACTTAATTCGCAACTCTTTTGTAGAAATTAAACCAAATAATCGACAAGTACAAGGTTTTCATACTATAAAGAGTTAATTATTAAACCCATTGGACATAATACTCTTTTTCTTAATAACTGTCAACAAGGGATAAGAAAATATGCATAAATTTTATATTTTTCTTTAAAATGATAGACATTTTAGCACAATGTTCCTATTCATTCAACAATGTGGGAGATATATACCATAGTACCCTACAATTTTTATTTTTTTTTGAAAATGTAGATAAAAGATAATCACTATGATAAAGATTAAAAAGAAAATTTATGTTTTGTACCAAGGTAATTAAGCTGTTTGGTTGAAGAAGTTCTAACACAAACATCATTCGGTATTTCGCTAATAAATCTAGAAGGAGATGATCTAATTATTTCATGAAACATAAAACGACTCTCTGCATAAGTAATATACAGATCTTTCTTTGCTCTAGTAATGCCAACATAAGCAATTCTCCGCTCTTCTTCTAAGCCTTTTTCTCCCTCTTCATTTAGTGATCTTTGATGTGGGAAAACCCCTTCTTCCCAACCTGGCAAAAAAACTAAATCAAATTCAAGACCTTTAGCCGAGTGAAGCGTCATAATGCTAATAGAACCTCCAAAATTTGATTCTAACTCCTCATTTTCCATTACCAAACTAGAATGTTCGATAAAGTCCTGAATACTATCAAATTCTGCAATTGCTCTAAGCATTTCATTAATATTTTCAATTCTGCCAAGTGCCTCATCGGTTTTTTCTTCTTGTAACATTGCCAGATAACCTGATTCTTCTAATAAAGCCTTTGTCACATTAAGTGCTGGCTCATATTGATATCGCAAATTCCAATTATCTATGTTAGTAATCAACTTATTTAAACTATCTTTGACTTTATTTTTAACAGCTCCTTCTTGTAACATTTGACGAATAGCAACAAGAATAGATATATCATGTTCAACTGCATAATCTTTTATTTGTTTTAATGTAGTATTACCAACAGCTCTCCTTGGAACATTTATTATACGTTCAAGAGCAAGATTATCACTATCATTCAAAGTGATCCGTATGTAGGCAAGTAAGTCACGTATTTCCATCCGTTCATAAAATTTAAGACCACCGATTATTTTATATGGTAATGCATTACTAATAAGAACTTCTTCAAATGCTCTAGTTTGAAAACCAGCTCTAACTAATATTGCAACTAACCCAGCATTATACTTACCTTCTGTAACTAATTTGTCAATTTCAGATACAACAAATCTTGCTTCTTCTTTATCGCTCCAACAAGATATAATTTTAATTTTTTGTCCATCATTTTTATCTGTCCATAAGGTTTTACCATGACGGTTCTTGTTATTATCAATTACACTGGATGCAGCTGATAAGATTTCTGAACTAGACCTATAATTTTGTTCTAATTTTATTATTGTAGCATTTGGAAAATCTTTTTCAAAACGTAATATATTACCAATTTCTGCACCACGCCAACCATATATAGATTGATCATCATCACCAACGCAACAGATATTTTTGGTGTTGCTCGCAAGCATTCTAGCCCAAAGATATTGGACAGCGTTGGTATCTTGATATTCATCAATTAGAATATATTGATATCGTTCCTGATAATACTTTAATATTCCAGGATTTTTTATAAATAACTCATTATTGTACAGTAGCAAATCTCCAAAATCCACTACGTTAGATGCTAATAAATTTTGCTGATACTGGTCATAGATAGATTTAGTCACTTTATGAATCGGCAATTTCATGTCAGATTCCGAAAGTTTATGCGGTAATAATCCTTGATCCTTCCAACGCGAGATAATAATATGCAATACTTTAGGAACATATTTTTTGGGATCTATATTTTCTTGCTTAACTATGTCTTTAACCAATTTAAGCTGATCATCATGACTAATAATAGTAAATCTACTGTTTAAGTTAAGATTCAAATGCTCTGCTTGCTGGCGTAAAATCTTGGCTGCTATAGAATGGAAGGTACCTATGTTCAACCCATAACAATCAATCATTTGACTGATTCGATCTTGCATTTCTCTAGCAGCTTTATTAGTAAAAGTAACTGCTAAAATATTGTTAGGTGATGATAAACCCTGATTGATTATGTTGGCTATTCTTGTTGTTAATACTTTAGTTTTACCAGTCCCTGCTCCAGCAAGTACAAGAAGAGGTCCATGTACGTGTAAAGCTGCTGCTAATTGCTGATGATTTAATGAATCTAGAAAGCTTTGTTGTGTCATTATCTAATGCCAATGGAAATGTTAATGTTCGCACTCACGTTAGGTATATTTAGCATGCTTTCCCCTTGTTGTTCTCATTCGCAGGATTATTGAGTATACTCTTCTGCTTTGAAGAATTGTTTTTTGAAAATATCAGGGACTCGCATACTCACGTACCTCATGTACGCTGCCGTAGGCTCGCCCCTCATTTTCAAATCCAATTCTCCAAATCATTTGAGTATATATATGTTTTCATCCTGAGCTTAATCCACAACAAAATATTCTAGCACATTAATCTTTTAACATCAAATATTAATACTTTTTCATTCCTTATAGCTAACCTGATTAGCATTACATCGCAATGACGTTTGAGGTGCATGTACGTCATTGCGAGACCACGTAGTGGTCGTGGCAATCCATTTTTAATCATTTTTTTGGATTGCCGCGTCGGTCTTATGATCTCCTCGCAATGACGAGTAATACTAATCGGGTTAACTATAGATTTACCCAAACCATGTCATCATTCATCTCCTATTCTAAGAGCAGCTATAAAAGCTGATTGCGGAATTTCAACGTTACCAATATTACGCATACGTTTTTTCCCAGCTTTTTGTTTTTCCAATAATTTGCGTTTACGAGTTATATCCCCGCCGTAGCATTTAGATAAGACGTCTTTACGCATTGCCTTGACGGTTTCTCTAGCAATTATTCTGCTACCAATAGCAGCTTGAATAGCAATCTGAAATAATTGCCTTGGGATTAAATCGCTAAGGCGTTTACACAATTCTCGACCCCGATATTCTGATCTTGAGCGATGCACTATAGTAGACAAAGCATCAACTGGCTCGCTATTAACCAAAATAGATAATTTTACCAGATCACTTTCCTCATAACCATCTATTTCCCAATCAAAGCTAGCATAGCCTTTTGTGTAACTTTTTAATTTATCATAAAAATCAAATACTATTTCATTTAACGGTAATCGATAAATTACCATAGCCCTACCACTGACATAAGTTAGTTCAATTTGCACTCCTCTTTTATCAGTACACAAAGATAAAACATTACCTAAAAACTCATCTGGTACTAATATTGTTGCCTTAACCCAAGGTTCTAACATTGATTCTATATTTTGAGTAACAGGTAAATCAGCCGGATTATGTATTTCTAATTGGTGTCCATCACGCATATTAATTTTGTAGACCACACTGGGAGCAGTAGTGATCATATCAAGATCAAATTCACGCTCCAATCTTTCTTGAACTATTTCAAGATGTAGCAACCCTAAAAAACCGCAGCGAAAGCCTAAGCCTAAGGCAGTTGAACTTTCTGCTTCAAATTCAAAACTAGCATCGTTAAGTCTTAGTTTGGCTAAAGAATCTTTTAAATGCTCAAATTGTGAAGCATCTGAAGGATATAACCCACAAAACACTACCGGTAAATGCGGCTTGAAACCAGGCAAAGGTTCCTTGCAAGGTCTTTTCTCATCAGTTATTGTGTCACCAACTTTACAGTCAACAACCTGCTTGATTGAAGCGGTAAAAAAACCTATTTCTCCTGGATATAAAATATCTGATATATGTTTTTTAGGAGTAAAATATCCAACATTTTCAACGTTATAATTAGAATTGCTAGCCATCATCTTAATACGCATATTTTTGCGTAGAGTTCCGTCGATAACTCTAACCAAAATTACTACCCCTAAGTAAGAATCATACCAACTATCAACCAATAATGCCTTTAGAATATCTGTTTGATTAGTGGTAGGACAGGGCAGTCTATTAACAATTGCTTCAAGCACCTCCTCTATTCCTATCCCACTTTTTGCTGAAATCAGTAATGCATCGCTTGCATCTATGCCAATTACGTCCTCTATCTGTTGCTTAACTTTGTCAGGATCAGCAGCTGGTAGATCGATTTTATTGAGTACTGGAATAATCTCATGCTTATTATCAATCGCTTGATAAACATTTGCTAAAGTTTGTGCCTCCACACCCTGACTACTATCTACTACTAACAAAGAACCTTCACAAGCAGCTAATGACCTACTCACTTCATAGGAAAAATCCACATGACCAGGAGTATCCATTAAGTTTAGATGATAGGTATTACCATCTTTGGCTTTGTAAGTTAATCTAACAGTCTGTGCTTTGATAGTAATACCACGTTCTTTTTCTATGTCCATTGAGTCAAGTACCTGATGACTCATTTCCCGAGCTACCAACCCTCCGCAATATTCAATTAACCTATCTGCTAAAGTAGATTTACCATGATCAATATGAGCGATGATTGAAAAATTTCTGATAAACTTTTGATTATTCATTGTATATTCGATATAATGTTAAAATTAGAAAGATAAGATTATTCCAACCTTATTGAATTTTGGAATAATCTTATCTTTATATAGTAAAATTCCATTTTATAGTAGGAAATTTAATAGTGCGTGCGGAAATTGAACATTATGTAAAAAAAATTGAACAGTCTTTAGAACTGCTCAGGAGGTCACTTTGATTTTGATAACGCAACTAAAAGGCTTGTAGAGCTAGAAAATATATCAGAAGATCCAACTCTGTGGGATAATCAGGAGAAAGCTCAAAATATTCTAAAAGAAAAAAGACTTCTAGAGACTAAGCTTAATTCCTTTAAACAACTTCAATCTAATCTTACGGAATGTTTAGAGCTTGAGGAGTTGGCATTTATCGAAGATGATCAACAAGTTTTGGGGCAAGTTCAAGAAGATTTAGGAAAGCTATCTATTATTGCCGGGAAATTTGAGACTGAATGCTTATTTTCTGGAGAATTTGATAGTAATAATTGTTTTCTAGAAATCAATGCTGGAGCTGGAGGAACAGAGAGCCACGATTGGGCATCAATTATGATGCGTATGTATTTGCGTTTCGCGGAAAGACAGGGTTTTAAAAGCGAGATTATTCATCTTATTAATGGTGAAGAAGCAGGCATAAAATCATGTACTATCAAAATTAATGGCTACCAAGCATATGGTTGGTTTAGAACAGAATCAGGTGTACACCGTTTAGTACGGATATCACCTTTTAATGCCGCAGGCAAAAGGATGACTAGCTTTGCTAGCAGTTGGGTATACCCAGAAATTGATGATAGTATTGCAATTATAATAGATGAAAAAGACCTTAGAATTGATACTTACCGGTCTTCCGGTGCTGGAGGGCAACACGTAAACACTACTGATTCTGCAGTAAGGATTACCCACTTACCTACTAATATCGTAACACAGTGTCAAAATGATAGATCACAGCATAAAAACAAAGCACAGGCTATGAAAATGCTTAAAGCAAGGCTTTATGAATTAGAGTTAAAAAGACGTACTAATGATATTAATGAACAAAATGCATCCAAAACTGAAAATGGTTGGGGGCATCAAATAAGATCTTATGTATTGCAACCTTATCAGATGGTTAAGGATTTACGTACCAATCATGAGACTTCTGATACTAAAGGTGTACTTGACGGAGATTTAGAAAATTTTGTTTCAGCTAGCCTATCAATGAGTGTTGCTAACATTAGCAGTTGTTAAATAAATAGGGGTTATTATTATCGCAAGGACAATTCAATAAATAAGATATTGCATTATTTTGTAGAAAAATCCATAATAAATTATTATTGAATATTAGTTTAATTGAGAGATAAATGTTGAATAAAACAACTAATTTGCCTGAAGGTTTTGAGTATTTGGATCAAATAGATCCAACCATAATTCAACAAATAATGTATTATAGTACTAGAAATTTTATGGGAGAACAGATCAGGGGTTATAAAGCTCCTAGAGCTATACTAACTAAACAAGCCGCGATTGCTTTAAAAAATGTTCAGCAAGATATAAAAAATGATAACTATTCTTTGGTAGTTTATGATGCTTATAGACCCCAAAAAGCTGTACAACATTTTGTTGCTTGGGGAGAGGATAGTGCTGATCAAAAAATGAAAGAATCTCACTATCCATACATTAATAAGACTGAAATCTTTTTGTTAGGTTATGTTGCTAAGCAATCACCTCATAGTCGCGGAAGTACAGTGGACTTAACTATTATTGAACTTGGAAAAAAATTAAATACTAACCCTAAAATGACAAAAAGAACCGTACAAAAACGGTCGTATTATACCTTATTTTGATGATAACACGGTTGACATGTGTAGCTCCGTAGATCTTATGGATTCGGTATCTTGCCATGATAGTAACATAATTGATCAACGCTACTTACAAAATCGTAATTATTTACGAGCAAAAATGAAAAAGTATAATTTTGAAGAATATTCGCCTGAATGGTGGCATTATACTTTACAAGACGAACCTTACAAGAATCAGTATTTTGATTTTGATGTTGAATAATGTTATAGCTAACCTGATTAGCATTACTCCGTCATTACACATAGGCGTCATTGCGAGACCACGCAAGTAGGTCGTGGCAATCCATTTCTAATCACTTCCCTGGATTGCTTCTTGACTTACGCCTTCTCGCAATGACGTTTTTATGTTGTTGTAATACTTATAGAATAAAAATTGTATGGTACTATGCCTAATATATCTCTTGAGAGTTATCTTTTTCAGAGGGTATATTATGGAAAGCATCATTATCTTGCTTTTCTTCTTGATAATCTAACAGTTGTACATCATGAATTTTGAATGCTTCCATAACATTGCCAAAAGAAGTAATCTTACCTGTTTTAGAATTTACTGGTAATAATTTGATCGATTCTGGTACTTTAAATGCCAGTGAAGGAACATCAGAATATGCCTTTTCCATAAAATCAATAAATATCGGCAAGGCAACACTTGACCCTGTTGCAGTTTTTCCGAGTGTTTTTGGTGTATCATAACCAATATATGTTCCGACAATTATTTTGGGAGTAAAACCAATAAACCAAGTATCCATACTTTCATTGGTAGTACCACTTTTACCAGCTATAACCTTACCAAGTTTTTTTGCAGCTGCTGCCGTGCCTCTTTCAACTGCTCCAGTAAGAAATGAGATAATCTGATAATCACTTGCCTCATCGGTAATCATCCGACAATCCGCTTGAGGCAGACTAGGTGGTGATAAGTTATCAGTAAGCTGAGAATCAGATACACTGCAATTTTCACATTCTCTGTTATCTCTACGGTAAATTATTTTACCGTTACGATCTTTAATAAGCTCTACGAAATGTGGCGTAACTTTTTTCCCTGAATTAGCAATTATCGCATAAGCGTTGGTCATTCTTTCTAACGTAGTTTCAAGTGTCCCAATTACTATAGAAGGAAATTTCTTTGGCTCATTATTAATGCCGAATCGCTTGATTATTTCAGCAACTTTGCTTAGTCCTATAGATTCTGCTACCCTAACTGTAACAGGGTTCCGTGATTTCTCAAGACCTGTACGCATAGTAATTAAACCCAAAAAATCCCCTTTATAATTTTTTGGTCGCCAAACTGGCATACCAGGACCTTGCGAAACCTCTACCGAACTATCTTCAAACATTCTATTTGGTTGGATTGCGTTTTCTAAAGCAGCAAGATAAACAAAAGTTTTACTGAGTGACCCTGGTTGTCGTAAAGCCTGGGTAACACGATCAAATTTACTCACCGTAAAATCATAGCCACCAACGCTTGCAAGCACCTGACCTGTTGTAGGATTCATCACTATAATAGCCCCATTAACAGTAGGAATTTGTCGCAAATAGTAATTATCTTTTACCTTTTCGACTACTACAACATCGCCTTTTTTTAAGAGAGTTTTTACAGATTTAAGATCATTTTTTGCCCATTTCATTTCTGATAAAACTATTTTTGACTGACTCAAGTCGCAAAGACCAATTTCTGCTTGAGTATCTGAAACATTTAATACCACAGCTAATTGATATTCTAAAATGGCTGGTGGCTTTGTTAGTTTATTTAAATTATCTTGCCAGTTATTTATATCTATATTAGTTATAACTCCTCTAAAACCATGTTTTCTGTCATATTCTCTTATACCTTTCCTAAGGGCATTTTCTGCAGCTTGCTGCATACTAGCATCAAGTGAGGTAATGATTGTTAACCCTCCGGTATAAAAATATTCTTTACTGCCAATTCTGCGAATTACTTCTTCCCGTACTTGCTCAGCATAATAACCGGCTGTAACGGTTTCGTTACGATCCCGCTTTTGTAAAGTAATTGGAGTATCTATAGCCTCTTTTGCTGTTTCTTGTGTTATATAACCATCTTCCAACATTCTTATAATAACATAATCTCTACGTTCTTTTACCCTGGCATAATTTCTTTCCGGGTTAAAGTTTGATGGTGCCTTTGGTAGCCCAGCGATAAAAGCTGATTCAGCAAGAGTTAAATCGTCAATAGATTTATTAAAATAATTTTGAGCAGCCATGGCAACTCCATAGGCTCCCCTACCAAAAAATGTTTGATTAAGATATAGCTCCAAAATTTGATCTTTAGTAAATGTTTTTGATACCATATATGATAAAATTGCCTCTTTAATCTTACGTTCTATCGATACCTCAGAGGTTAATAAAAAATTCTTGACTACTTGCTGGGTAATAGTTGACCCTCCTTCCACTCTACGATGGTGTACGATATTAGAGATATTTAATATTGCTGCTCTGATTATGCTTATAATATCAACTCCTGAATGTTCAAAAAAATTCTTATCTTCTGCTGAAATAAAAGCCTCTATAAGAGAGCGTGGTACACTACTAATAGGTACAAAAACTCTACGTTCTACAGCATATTCCTCCATTAATTTTCCGTTTTGGGCATACACTCTTGTTACCGATGGTGGATGATAATCGGCAAGTTGAGAATAGTCCGGTAGATCTTTTGAGTAATGATACAACAAATATATGCAAGCACTAAGTGCTATTAGTCCTAATATTATAAATAATTTAAAAAATACATAAAAAAGTTTGAACATCGTTTATCAATTTATTACAGAAGTTTAGGAGGTTGTATACATCGTCTATTAGCGAGGAACCAGTTTGTGGCGACGCGGCAATATAATCCAATGAATAGTGGATTGGCACTACCTACTTGCGTGGTCTCCCAATGACGACACCAATTTACTATGGCTAAATACATTTGGAGTAGCTACTTTAAAATACTTAATTACATATTCTTATTATACCAATCACTAAAAGTTTGATTATTACTTCTCGTTTGCACGAATTTATAAAATCTTTTTAAGGTATTATAGTGTTCCCATTGACAGCAAAAACTTTGATTACTAGGTTCACAATTTGGTACTAACTTGTAACCATTACTAGTTGATTCTACATATGTTATTAAATCATCGAATGGTTGTAATTTGCCCGCTTGTTGTTGCTTTAACATAACAAGCTCGGCTATGGCTGTTGTGGTACGACCTTCGCCAGCAAAACAATGTAAATAAACCCATCGGCTTGGATTTAATTTTAATTTCTCATCAAAAAGTGCCACCATTTTATCTAAATTATCGTTACTCGGTGCTCGCATATCTACCTCAGTAATTCTGTAATAATCAATATTCAAGCTTGCCATCACCTCACCTTCAGTCTTGGTAGCAATAATGGGCGTACAAATGGTTGGACTTTTCTTTGTTGGTGCTACAAGTACCAGACAGTCTTGCGAGTCATGATTCACTCCTATAGCATTTTCATATATGCTAAGTTGCTTGTAACTTGGTAGTATTGAACCAAAAATATGTTGCTCCTGCATTATAATTGTTTCTTGAGATTTATTAGCATTAACGTCATTATATGGTACATTGCCAAAGGATACTGGCTTTAAATCATTAAATCCATGATATTCACCCCTTAAATCAACATCAATAATATCTGTTTTAGAGCCAATAGCATTTTTAAATTGCTGGACACTAAATTGTCCACTAGCAATTATATTATATTGTTCAATATACCTAATATTTTCAGGAAGTGGTTTTTGTAAAGTACTATAATGATCAAATGTAAAATATACTACGTTTCCATTATTTAAATATTCTGATGGCAACATGTAAGTAATACAAGGTGAGTGAGTAGTGTATGACATAAGTAACAATAATCCTATTATATTTAATATAGCCTTAAATTGAAAATTTTTGCTTATATTTAAACCTATTATTTCTTTCATATGAATAAAATCTATTATTTGATTATTCAAATTTTATTGATAAGTTTTAGCATATATTTCTTATAAGACAAATCAATAAAATTGTTATAGTTAATACGATTAACATTACCCCAAATTTACAAACATCATAATTTTTTAAATAATTTGCATATATCTATTAGTGTAGTTAATTTTTATGATATATTGTCGTTGAGGGAACATATAGGATTGAAATACCTAAGTTCTATTAGACCTCTTGCAACACTCTACTTCTGCTGGTAATTTATGCGTGATACCGGTACTTTGCTCCTCACGTACATTTGAGTACGCTGCGGTTCGAGGTGAAGTGTCTCCTACAAATTCCTTAGCATAAGCGAGTTTTGCAAGAGGTCTATTGTTTAATTTTATTATTTTGTGAATAATTATGTTTATTAAAGATTTTGAGAATAAAGGTTTTTTATATCAATGTACTGATTTAGAGAAACTAACAGAACTAATGAGCAATAGTAAAATCTCTGCTTATATTGGTTTTGATTGCACAGCTCAATCTTTACACGTGGGTAGTCTGATGCAGATTATGATATTGCGTCTATTGCAGCAATATGGTCATAAACCAATAGTAATCCTGGGAGGGGCGACTAGTAAAATTGGCGATCCTACTGGTAAAGATGAGGCAAGGAAATCTTTGACAAAAGAAGAAATTGCCAAGAATGCTGAAGGTATAAAAAAATCATTATCAAAATTTATTAAATTTGGTACTGGGGCAAATGATGCAATATTAATTGATAATTCAGATTGGCTAGAATCATTAAATTACTTAGATTTTCTTCGCAATTATGGTAGTTTTTTTTCTGTAAATCGTATGTTATCTATGGATTCGGTAAAATTACGCTTAGAAAGAGAACAGCATATGAGTTTTTTAGAATTTAATTATATGTTGCTACAAGCTTACGATTTTTATCATTTAAATAAAGTATATGGTTGTTCTTTACAAATAGGTGGTAGCGACCAATGGGGTAATATAATAATGGGTGTTGATTTTACCAGGAAACTAACTGGTAATGAAGTTTTTGGTATGACTACGCCATTATTAACAACTGCTTCTGGCAATAAGATGGGCAAGTCTGTTGGTGGAGCGGTGTGGTTAAATGAGGATATGTTAAGTCCATATGATTATTATCAATATTGGCGGAATTGTGAAGATCAAGATGTAGTTAAATTTGCTAAATTATATAGTGAGCTAGAGGAAGATAAAATGCAAGAGTTTATCTTGCTTGCTGGATCTGATATTAATGGTGCCAAGAAGCAATTAGCCTTTAATTTAACAAAACTTTGTCATGGTGAACAAGCGGCTATAACAGCCTTAGAAACAGCTATAAAGGTTTTTGAACAAGGAGAAATCGACATAAATTTACCAACTATCTATATTGAACATAGCAGGTTAACTATAGGTATTCCAGCATATGAATTGCTTCATGAGCTAGGTCTTGTTGAGTCAAAATCTGAGGGGCGTAGGCTCATTAGAGGTGCTGGGGCTAAAATCAATAATCAACTAATCGAAGATGAAAATATGATGGTTAATTTGACTTTTATGCAGGACAATAAAGTTATTAAAATCTCTGCGGGTAAGAAGAAACATGTGTTAATGAGGTTGAAGGATCATGCAATATAATTAATTAGTTATCGCAGGCAACCTACTAGGTATGTCTATTATCAATCCAAGCTTGCTGTCGGATTTCATCAAATGAAAGCTCTGAATCTTTTCGATAAATAGAAAGAACTCCCCCAAGGTCATAGACAGGGGATAATATTAATTGATTATTATCATTAACCTCTAAGGTAACAACGTTAGATTTAAAAATATCTCTAACTTTTTTTGGCAAGACAATCTGTCCCTTAGAACTAATAGTAAGTGTATTAATGTACATTTGGATAATACCTAAATAGTTAGTTTATATAATATTCTATTATGATAAATTACTAAATACAAGAACTTCCATGTGAAGTAAGATAAATTATAAAAGTACGTAACTTGTACAAAGTTAATATTAAATTATTTTTACATTAAATCAGTTAGTTTCTTACTTATAGTTTTTTCTACGTTGTCCATAAATTAGGAATTCCTGGTTGCCTTTTGCTCCGAGAATAGGGCTGGGTATTACCCCAAATATGTTAAAATTATAATCTGATTCTAGCCATTGTTGAATTTTGTCACATACTCTTTGGTGTAATAGTTGGTTTCTGACAATGCCGCCATTCCCAACCTCATTCTTTGCTACCTCAAACTGTGGCTTAATTAGGGCAACTAGACGACAATTATCTTTTGCTAAGCTAAATGCATTGGGTAATATGGTGGTAAGGCTAATGAAGCTTGCATCACAAACGATAAGGTCTGGTGGCAGACTAATTTGCTCAATTGTTAGATACCGGGCATTAGTTCTTTCAATTACTGAAATTCTAGGATTATTACGCAATTTATGATGTAGTTCACCATATCCTACATCTACTGCAAAAATCTTTTCAGCATTTCTACGGAGTAAAACCTCAGTAAAACCACCAGTACTAGAGCCTATATCTAGACAAACTAATCCTTGTGGATCAATATTGAAATGGTCTAGAGCAGAAATTAGTTTTAACGCCCCTCGTGATACATAATCATGTGTTGGGCGTTTTATAATAATATCACGAGTATCAATTGATATTCCAGTACCTGGTTTAGTATTCTGGAGCTGATTAACATATACTTTGCCTTGTATTATTAAGCTTCGTGCTACGTTAATATCATCAACTAATTGGCATTCTACTAAATACTGGTCAAGTCTTATTTTTTTCATCAATCAAATTTATAGTTTCTTTAATACCAAAAAGTTTAATAAAAGAACCAAGTCTTGGTCCTTCAGTTTGACCAAGTAATATTTGATATAATTCTTTAAAATAATCCCGTAAATTATTATAACCATGATTATTACCTATATCATAAATTTTCTCTTGGATTTGCTCGGAAGTAATATCTACTGGTAAAGCAGATAACATAGTGCTAATTTCTTGTAAGATAATTTTATGCTGATCATTAGGAGTTAAATAGCACTTATTAGCTTTAATAAAGTCATTATAATAACCAATGGCAAAATCTGTTAAGTGATCAAGGTATGGAGCATTTTGTGGAGTAGCTTCTGTCGCATACTTACTGATGAATCCCCAAAGTACCGATTTATCTTCCGGATTACAAACTGATGCTAGGTTAAGCAACAAGCTAAAACTAATGCCAAAAGTTTCGATAACAGGTACATTCCCATGATGAATATGGTGTACTGGATTGGCAAAACGCTTTACTTGGTCTGTTTCTAAGTGATATTTTTTATTAAATGTAACATATTCATCAACATTTTTAGGTATTACATCAAAATGTAAACGCTTAGCTCTTGTTGGGTTTTGGTACATAAATAGTGCCATACTTTCCATAGGAGCATATTGCAGCCATTGATCAACTGTGATACCGTTGCCTGTAGACTTAGAAATTTTCTCTCCATCTTCACTGAGAAATAATTCATAAAAAAATTGTACTGGTTCAATGCCACCTAAAATTCGACAGATTTCAGAATATAACTTAGCATTATTCATATGCTCCTTGCCATACATTTCATAATCAACTTGTAGCGACGCCCAACGCATACCAAAATCAGGTTTCCATTGTAGTTTACAATGCCCTTTTGTCACAGGAACTTCAACAGATTTCCCTTCCTCGTCTTGATAGCTAATAGTGCCGCTTAAGCGATCGACCTTAGTAATAGGTACTTGTAGTACAATACCGGTTTTTGGACAAACTGGCATGAAAGGTGAATAGGTTGCTTTCCTTTCGGCTCGAAAGGTTGGTAACATTAGAGCCATTATCTCATCATATTTGTCTATGACTTTCAGCATCATCTGGTCAAATAAACCAGATTTATAACATTCTGTACTACTAACAAATTGATATTTAAAGCCAAACTTATCCAAAAATGAGCGAAGTTTAGCGTTCATGTAGTGTCCGTAACTTTCGCACTCACCAAAAGGATCTGGTACAGATGTTAGGGGTTTGCCAATGTGTGATGCTACCATATCAGGATTGGGGATATTACTTGGAACTTTACGTAGACCATCCATATCATCAGAAAAACAGAACATCTTAGTTGGAATATTTGATAGTTGTTTAAATGCTTCTTGCACCATTATAGATCTAGCAACTTCTGCAAATGTACCTATATGCGGTAATCCTGACGGTCCATAACCCGTTTCAAATAATACATAACCTTTAGCAGGGGTTTTACCACCCAGCCGATCTAATATTTTCTTTGCTTCTAGAAAAGTCCAAGCATTTGATTTAACAGCATCTTCTAAAATTTCTAATTCTGACATCTATAATATCCATATTGTTGAGATTATAAGTATACATGGTTTTTCTATAAATTTATAAACATATCTCTTGAGTTTTTTATAATATTCTTAGACAATAGAGGAAAAATTAGTATTTACTTATGACTATTCCTTCTATTGTACATTTTATTCGTAAAGATAGTTTTAGAGTTTTACATATAGCTCTAATTTGTACATGCATCTTTGCCTTATCTTTAGCTTATTTTGTTGAATATATACTACATTTTGCCCCTTGTCCTTTATGTATTTATCAAAGATTCCCATATTTATTTATCATCAAGATTTCAGTTGTAGCATTAATTATTAAAAAAATAAGCAAATATACTTTATTTTTTATCGTTCTAAACTTATTAGGTGCTTGCATATTAGCAGGTTATCATAGTATGGTGGAAAGAGGAATAGTTGAGCCAACTGCTCTTTGTTCAACTTTAATCCATATTCCCAAACACTTATCCATCCAAGATATTAAAGGGATATTTTATAGCCAACCGATCACGACTTGTACCAAAGCAACAGTTAAATTATTTGGTATATCCATGACAGAATGGAATTTACTACTAAACCTCTCTTTATTATTTGGCTACTCTTTACTTGGTTTTATCCTGATAATACTAAATCTGAAAACAATAGTAGTATATATAAATTTTGACTAGCACTAAGTATAAATCGTAAAAAATATAATAATTTCTTTAAATTAATTGATTCAAGTTCTATCACGATATTGCTGTTGGGATGATGTCCTTGGCATTTTTGGTGCTATCTTAGGTGGTTCGTTGTTCGTGTTCACATGACGTTTTAATTTACTTTGAATTTGCTTTAATTCATCATGCATTATAGAGTCACTTGCTTCAGGGGGTATAATGGTTTGTGACAGATTAATGTTACATCCTTTATTTTTTGCTACTTCTTGCATCATTGATTCATATTGACCTTTTGTTACAGGAATAGTGTAAATATTTTTTCCCCTTTGTATATAGCCTATAGAATCTTTATCATCTTCAGTGAACTTTAGTGATAATGGGTTGGTTATTTCTACTAGTTTTCCTTGTTCATTATAGTGAGTAGTAAAATAGAGTGCCTTCGATGTTTCAATATTTTCACCTTTCTCGTTTTGTACTGGGAACGAAAGATGTACGGCTGTACCAGATGGTTTGATGGTTAATGGTAAATTAATATTGCGATAATTGCTAATCTCTTTTTCTGTTACTCCATCTTCTAAAATTACTTTGGTAGAGGTCTTGATAGTAGTTTCTGTTAATTTAAATAATTCTTCCCCTTTGACTTTAATAGCCCTTGACCTGGTATCGGTTATATTATCTATTGATGCCTGTTCGCTCCAAGTTAACGGTTTAAAATGATTAGCCTGATGGATTTTTCCATAGCTTTGCACTTCATCTTTCATGGCTTGAGTCACAGTGTTCTTTGTAATGGAGCTAGC
The DNA here is from genome assembly GCA_913698435.1 of Pseudomimeciton antennatum. Lineage (NCBI taxonomy): Eukaryota > Metazoa > Arthropoda > Insecta > Coleoptera > Staphylinidae > Pseudomimeciton > Pseudomimeciton antennatum. Next base: position 19,165 of record CAJYCV010000050.1, read on the forward strand.
CCAGGTTTTTTGTATTAATTCGTTGTTATTTTCTACAAACTCTTTAAATTCAGGAGAGTTAACAATAAGATTAGCAACCGCAACTCCTGCATCGGTCTTAATATTTGCTTCAGCAAGGATGTTTTTTAATGTTGTTTGTTGCTTAGCAATAATTTCTTGTCTAAAAGCTAATGTTACAGAATCTACTTTGACTGGGACTAGTTCAGATGGGGGTACGGAGCTAATTGTAGTAGTTGTTGAGTCACTAATATGCATAACGTCTAATGCTTTTCTAGAACCCTGCATAGATGGTTCGAGATCATTTATTAAACTTGCTGCATTTGGTTTCAGGCTAGTTGGTGATTTTGTTGTCGAAACTAGCCTCTGTTCTGCACGTACGTCTATATACGCTGCGGTATTAGGTTTTGTTTTTTCTAAAAATTCCGAGGACTTTTTTGACTTACGCAGCGAGTCTATTTCTAAAAAAGCAGAATTTGTTAGTACTGTTTTTTGTTCTTTTACTATTTGGGTTATTTCTTTAATTAACAATATTTCTCGAGTTTTATTACCTAAAATATATTCAATATATTTTCCCTTAGTTTTTTTCTTTAATTCTAGTCTTTTCCTTTGGTCGATTATATTGCTAAAATAATCGAAGTGTTCTTGAACTAATTTTTTTAATTCTGGCTTATTAATTTTTCCTTTTTTTACTAAAAGACCGAGTTTAATTTGTAACCCATATTCTTTTAATGATTGTTGTCTCTTTTGCATAGTCTTTTTAAGAGCATCTTTAATATCAACAATCTTTATGTTTTCTGGTGCTATATTTTTAAATTTCTGGTTCATTGCCATTTTTGCCCAATTCGCCAGTGCTTTATCACTATAATATTTTGATAATTCAATAAAACTATTATCAATAGTCTTATTTAAGTCAACTTGTGCAGTATCAAGCAATGCTTTGACAAATGAATCGTTATATTTTAGTTTACTTGGAAATTCCCTGAAATGGTTAGTTGGACCTAGTAATGGCAGATGTCTAGACCAAGAATGAGGATGAATATCATCCTCTAATTGGTCAAAACTGCCAGCAAAATCAAGACGAACTAATTTAGGAGGGATAGTAGAATTACCTGGATCTCTTATAACTCCTATATTACCTGTATGAATATCAAAGTCGCCTATTAATAAGCTAGTTGGAGCTATTTTATCAAAATCACGATAATGCAGTTCTTCAAAAGCTTTAGTTAAAGTACTAGATAGTAATTCTCTTGTTCCCATGAATAGCGGTCTTCCTCCATCTTTTCGCAACCAACCGCCTGGCTTAGTTTTTTTAGACATGTGGTTATCCATGTCAACATACATGTCTCCACTGTAATTCTTAAAAAATTCAGATTGTACATATACTTCATATCCATCATCTTGCAGTCCTCCTTCCTGATCTACTTTCGTGGTAAGATAATTAGGTACAATGAGCGAAACTTTGGCACCATGCTCTGAATTTGTTGCTTGAAAAATTTGGGAACCCAAAAACTCTGATATATTTTTTTCAGGCTTATTTTCCTTTTTAACCATGGAGAAAATATTATCTTGGCTGGTATATATTCCCCCTAATTCTCCAGCTTCATTAGCTCCAAATTCCTTTCTTTTATAATATTGCAAATTGGTAAATTCTGACATTTTTACCCTTATTAGTTTTTTCTTTTCATGTATAGCTAACCCGATTAGCATTTAGCCATTTGTTCCAACAAAAAAGAGGGCATTCCCGCGTAGGCGGGAATGTAAATAGCTAAGGGCTTTTTGAGCGTTATTTTAGATACCAGCCTATGCTGGGATGACACGCATTGCCCTAAATCAACTATAGATAAATGCTAATTGGGTTAGTAGCGAACTTTATGCAGCAAGTTTATCCCTCAATACTTCAATTAATTTATTAATTGCTTCATCAGAATTTATATTCTCAAGAATTGCAAGCTCTCCAGCTAACCTATTTAATGCTGATTCATAAATAGTTCTTTCACTATAAGAACGATCGCTATCAACATTTTTATAGAGATCTCGTACCACTTCTGCTACGGCTACTATATTACCAGAATTTATTTTGCTTTCATACTCTTGGGCTCTTCTACTCCACATCCTATTACCTTGCTTGGTCTTACCTTGAAGCGTTGAATATATTATAGCCAGATCAGTCTTGCTAACAAGTTTCCTAAGACCTGAAATAGTAGCTCTATTTACCGGTACTTTTAGAATCATTTTGTCTTGGGGAAACGATATTACATAAACCTTAATATCAGCACCAGCTATGAGTTGTTGTTCTACATTTACTATCTCTCCAACTCCATGGGAGGGATATACAATTCTTTCTCCTACTTTAAATTCAGATGATATTGACATGCTTAACTCCTTAATCCATTATAAATAAATTAGATTATAGTCAACTGATTTGGACTTGCTCAAGCGAGTTACTCCTTGCCAAGTAATAAAATCCAGCTGCATTAACTATGTAGTTCTTTTGGCAAATCACTATACTAAGTATTATAATACAAAATAAGTGTATTTACACCTCGGCATTATAACATATTATAGAAGAATAATAAAGTATAAGTTTAAAATTATGTCGATAACAAGGAATATGACTGAAGTGAGGTAGCAATATAGGTAATTAAAAATCAGGGCAATTTAAAAGCCTGTTGTAATTTAACTATAAATTTATTATAATGTGTTGTTTAGTTTATCGAGTTGGTAATTTACCATAATGCAATGAGTAATAGAATAAGTAATCCGTCTACAATAGTAGTGGCAATGTCTGGTGGGGTTGATAGTTCAGTAGTGGCTGCTATGCTTTGTGAACAAGGTCATAAAGTCATTGGTATAACATTACAATTATATGACCACGGCATAGCCACCAAGAAAAGAAATGCTTGTTGTGCTGGGCAGGACATTTATGACGCAAAAATGGTGGCAGATAAGCTAAATATTCCGCATTATGTATTAGATTATGAGTCTAAATTTAAAGAGTCAGTAATTGATGACTTTGCTGATAGTTATATTAGAGGCGAAACACCTTTGCCCTGCGTAAAATGTAACCAGTCAGTTAAATTTAAAGACTTACTAAAAGTAGCAAAAGATTTAGGAGCCGATTGTCTTGCTACTGGTCATTACGTGCGAAAAGTTGAAGGTATAGATGGGGCAGAATTACATACTGGTATTGATATTGCCAAAGACCAAAGCTATTTTTTGTTCGCAACTACCTTGGAGCAACTAAATTATCTATCTTTTCCTTTGGGAGAATTAAGCAAAGAGCAAACAAGAAATATTGCTACTAAGTTTAATTTAGGTGTTGCAGATAAGCCTGATAGCCAAGATATTTGTTTTGTACCAGATGGTGATTATAGGAAGGTAATTAGTAATATACGAACCAATGCTAATGAAAAAGGTAAAATAATCCATGTAGACGGCTTTGAGCTTGGGACACATAATGGTATCATAAACTATACTGTAGGTCAACGTCGTGGACTTGGAATAGCTTTTCAGGAGCCACTTTATGTAGTAAGAATTGACCCTAATACAAAAATTGTATATGTTGGTCCAGATTCGGCATTAGATTCTACCGAATTTACTATTAAGGATGTTAACTGGCTTGGTAGAGAAATGGTTGCACAAGAGGAAATTGATGTGCAAGTTAAGATTCGTTCGACTCGTCCTGCTACCTTTGCCAAGATTAGTAGAATGGGTACTACAGAAATTAAAGTAAAGTTAATGTCTGCAGAGAAATCCGTAACTCCCGGTCAGGCTTGTGTCATATATGATAATGATCGGGTTCTTGGTGGGGGATGGATTACTAGAGAAATTGCATAAATACTTTTAGTATTTTCTATTATTAAAATTGGAGCGATAATGGGTTTTTTAACAAAAAAAAGTTTTGAATCAATAAAAGAGCTAGGTAAGACTAGTGGTCTTGCCAAAACTCTAGGAGCATTTGATCTGATATTATTAGGTCTTGGGGCTATAATAGGTACAGGTGTATTCGTGACAACCGGTTTAGTTGCCGCTCAATTTTCTGGTCCAGCAGTTATGCTATCCTATGTTATTGCAGGTGGAACATGTATTTTTGTTGCTCTTGCCTACACAGAGCTTGCTACCATGTTACCGACTTCTGGTAGTATTTATACTTACTCTTATATAGCATTTGGTGAGGTATTTGCCTGGTTAATGGGTAGTGTTATCATATTAGAACTTGGTTTTGCTGCTGGAGCTGTTGCAGCTGCTTGGTCTGGATATGTTCAGGCAATATTGTCAGCTGGTGGAATAGATTTGCCTGAAATTTTAACTACTGTGCCTAGCAATGGTGGAATAATAAATCTACCAGCTTTTCTTATTGTAGTGTTTGTTTCTTTTATTTTGTACTTAGGAACGAAAGATAGTAAAAAACTAAATGCCATTTTAGTATTTATAAAAATGGCAGCTATATTTGCTTTTATTGTGTTTGCTACACCGTATTTTGATGCAACAAATTGGCAAAATTTTTTACCTTTTGGCTTCAATAATATGCTAGTTGGTGCATCTATCCTATTTTTTGCTATGACAGGTTTTGGGACAATAGCCGCTACAGCTGAAGAATGCAAAAACCCTAACCGAGATTTAATGATCGGTATTATTGGATCGCTGGTAATTGCAACGATAGTATATGTTATAATAGCTGGACTAGTAACTGGCATAGCACCTTTTGATCAACTTAATAATGACCAACCTCTTGCTCATGCACTTAGTTTGAACAAGAGTAACGTTGGTTCTGCCATAGTTGCTACTGGAGCAGTATGTGGTATGACTACAGTACTAATGATGAATATTTATGCTACATCCCGTATTTTTTATGTAATTTCTCGAGATGGGTTATTGCCAAAAAGTTTTGCAAAACTTCATCCTAAACATGATAGTCCTTATGTTACTATCTTAATATTTTCTGCACTTGCTGCACTATTAGGAGGATTTTGTCCAACTACAGTACTTGTTCAGTTGTCATCTATGGGATCATTAATAGATTATATAGCGGTTGCTATAATAGTCGTATTGTTTAGAATAAAAATGCCAAATGCTACAAGACCATTTAAATGTCCTGCTGCATGTATCATTATACCATTTGTTTTAATAGCTTGCTTATATTTACTATCTATACAAATATTTGATAGTAACTTTAATTTGATGACTGCAGGTCGATTGCTAATATACTGGTTTATGATAATGTTTGTTCTGTATATTCTTAGATTGTTCTTTATGAAACGACAAGTTTAATTTGTATGAGTAATGCACTACAACCATTACGTGGTACTAAAGATCTACTACCTGAGGATTATATAATTCACGATTATATAATTAACATAGCAAAACATATCGGTGAACTTTATGGTTATCAAGCCATGAGTACACCGATAATTGAATATAGCAAAGTCTTTGACCGCACACTTGGAGAGACTTCTGATGTAATAAGCAAGGAAATGTACAGCTTCCTTGACAAGAGTGATAATAATATCTCTCTTAGACCTGAGTTTACAGCTGGTATTATTAGGGCTTTTATATCTAATAACCTACAACAAACATTACCTATTAAATTCTTTTCAACTGGTCCAGTATTTCGTTACGACCGACCACAAGCTGGCAGACAAAGGCAATTTCATCAAATAAACTTTGAGTATATTGGTGGAGAAGAAGGAGCCAGTAACGATGCTGAAACAATTAGGCTTTCATTAGATGTTCTCCAGGCTTTAGCAATAGATAAAGATACAACTTTAGAAATAAACTCAATTGGTTGCACTGCAACTCGTGCTATCTACCAACAAAAGTTGGTAGAGTATTTCAATGATTATAAGTCAGAATTATCAGAAGATAGCCAAAGGCGACTGATCAAAAATCCGATGCGGATCTTAGATTCAAAAGATGAAAATGATAAAAAAATAGTTGCAAATAGTCCGTTAATGTTTCGCTATTACAATAGCGAGACTACAAAATATTTTGATGATTTGCTAAAATATTTAGATTTACTTAATGTAAAATATACCATTAATCCAAGGTTAGTAAGGGGGCTTGATTATTATTGCCATACAACTTTTGAGTTTACTACTACCAAACTTGGTAGTCAATCGACAATTCTGGCTGGTGGGAGATATGATGGGTTGAGCAAAATTATGGGAGGTTCAGAGACAAAAGCCATTGGTTTTGCTGCTGGAATTGAAAGGCTTGCCCTAATGAGAGAATATAACATACCTAAAGCAAGACCGGTATTTATCCTGCCTATTAGCGACAATAACTTAGAATATTGTTTAATTTTAGCACATCAATTGCGTCAAAAAAATATTTCTGTTACCTTAGACGCTAAAGGAAAAATAGCCAAAAGACTGATCCGGGCTAATCTACAGAAAGCTAAATATGCCATTTTTATTGGTGATAATGAACAAATAAGTAATAGTTTCAAATTAAAAGATCTTGATAAAGAACAAGAATATCTATTGCAATTTGAACAAATTGTAGAATTATTAGTTAATGTATAGCTAATCCGATTGTGAGCGTTCACGGAAAAAAAGTACAGGACGTCTATTAGCGAGAAGGCGTGAGCCTAGAAGCATCCATTCTTGGTCATTTTTTTGGATTACCGCGTCGCTGCAAAGCGGTTCTGAGCCATGACGTTTTGTACTTTAACTTTTTTCCATGAATGCTAACAATTAGAAAGAAATATTTTATGGTTTCTACCAAACAGCAAAACTATCCATTAAAATCATATTTATACTCCTTAGCTTACAAATACCGAGTATACCTATCTAGCATTGCCCTTATATATATCTGTGCCGCATTACTTGATATTTTTGTCAGTTACCAAATTAGAGAAATTATCGATACTATTGCCAAGAATCCAAATAGCAATGTTACCCTACTTCTCTTATTATTTGTATTATATAAAATGATGCACCATGGAGTACATTTTATCGGTAGGCTTTTTGATATTAAATACAAACCAGTGATGTTGGCAGAAATCGTTGAATATGCCTACAACAAGACTATGAAACATTCTTTACATTGGTTTGATTCACATTTATCGGGAGAAATTGCCAGTAAAATCACTGATTTTCAAGATGGTATTATAACTGTCATCACTATTCTTTGTCGTGCTTTGAAAGATATTGTAGTTATTGTAAGTGGCATAATATTTTTGTGTACAATGAATTATAAGATAGCTGGAGTGTTAATTGTTTTTACTGTGGTGTATGTACCAATATTATCAGTTTTACTGACAAAACAGATGGAGCTGCAAGAAGAATATGTTAAGGCACGACAAGAAGCAGTAGGTATTATCAATGACTCTGTTGCCAATATTTTCGGTATTAAAATTATTGGCAATGTTTGGACAGAACTGAAACTAAAGCTCCTGCCTGCCATTGATCAATGGAAAGGTTGGGATCGAAAAACTCGGGTATATGATGCTTATTATGTAGACCTGACCGATAGTATATTAATTACTCTACTGGCAGCGGCTCAAATATGTGTAGTAGCATATTTATATAAAACTGGACAAATAACAGCTGGTGATTTTGCTGTTAGTATAATGATTACTTTTAGGATTGAATATGCGATTGATCAATTATTAGACAATATCGTATTTTCCATTAATCCTAAAATCGCTACCATCAAATCTTCATACAACTTTATTAATACTATCTCAAATGTCACTGATACAGAGAATGCTAAGTTGCTTCCTCCTATCAAAGGTGACATTCAATATCAAGATGTAACCTTCAACTATGGTAGTGGTGGAGATAATATATTTGACAATCTTACATTACATATCAAAGCTGGAGAAAGGATCGGTATAGTTGGTACATCAGGGGCTGGCAAAACTACCTTAATCAAATGTCTGCTAAGATATTTCAATTTGCAAAGCGGAACTATTTTAGTGGATGGATATGATATTTCTCAGGTAACGGAAGAGTCGCTGAGAAGCAATATTTCAGTAATCCCGCAAGATATTACGATGTTTCATCGTTCTATTCTAGAGAATTTGCAGCTGGCTAAATATGATGCTACTTTACAAGAGATTCAAGAAGCCTGTAAAAAAGCTAGAATACATGATGATATTTTGCAGATGCCCAATGGTTACCATTCAATAGTTGGTGAACGAGGGGTAAAAGTAAGCGGTGGGCAACGGCAACGAATTGCAATCGCTAGAGCTATTTTAAAAAATGCACCCATCCTTATTTTAGATGAAGCAACATCGGCACTTGACTCACCAACCGAGGCTCTAATTCAAAAATCTATTGATGAAATTTTGGAAACCACTAATGCTACAACTATAGTGGTTGCCCACCGTTTATCAACACTTCTGCACATGGATCGTATTTTAGTATTTAAGTGTGGCAAAATTGTGGAAGATGGTACTCATGCTATGTTAATTGCTAGAGGAGAACTATATAAAACTCTTTGGGATGCACAATATAGAGGATTTTTGCCGTATAATACGGATGTAACGTAAATAATTCGAATCTAGCTGGATCATTTTTCAACGCTTATTGACATAACAAAGCAATAGTTTTAAAATTTTTGCTTGACCAATAAAGCAATATATGTCAAAAAGGTCATATATTCATAGAATTTGGAACTTCTTTGAAAACTAAGCCGCTATAGCTCAGAGGTGGAGCACATCATTGGTAATGATGAGGTCGAAGGTTCAATTCCTTCTAGCGGCACCATATATCTCAAGGCTTACAGAATTGTGAGCGTCCACGGTTTTTTTTTGCTTATGATGATGAATAAAAAATCTGCTCGCCAAACGTCATTTAAATAGCTGGCATAGTTATCTCCCCTTATTTACTTGAGTGTTATTTAATTGTAGTTTTGATGCATTCAGTGGTAGTGCTTTATTAGATGAAGAATCTTTACTCATGAATCTTTCTATCATCCGACCTG
>CAJYCV010000051.1:0-65435 GCA_913698435.1 Pseudomimeciton antennatum
GACGAGTGATTAATACAACATCTCCAGTATCAAACAATAGTTCTTTGATCATTAGACTCTTATCAACAAATACGTCGCTATTAAGCAGCAATTTCTTAAAATCATCAGTACCAACTAGCATGGTTGGTTGATAATTAGCGTCAATTTTGTTTGTTTCTTCTATCATTTTGTTTTCACGTGTTTCTTCTAACTATAATATCATTATACTCCTTTTTTATTCTCCACTAATAGGTAATTAGCAAAATTTTTATAATTTTTTGTTTTTTTTATAAAAAAATAAACTGAAACATAGTGACAATAATATTAGGCTGCGATTGATAAAATTTTTATTGGTTTATTTTGAGCCTATTTTTTCTACAAAACAATGCAGATTTTTCGAAATTAGTCGTACATTATTTCGCTGGAATAATGCGTATTCCTGCAAAATTTACATTGTTTTTCGATTAAAAATATACTAAAATAACCTCAATAAAAATTTGTCGATCGCAGCCTATATTTACATATCATTATGTGTTTTTAGCTTTAACTCTATGAGTATATTTTAATATTAAATTCCCACTAATACATATTAATTATAGCTTCTAAATTTTCACCAAGTAGGTTCAGCGTAATGGAACGTACGAAAAACGAAATGCATGGCTTGTATCCATAATGGATATGCATTATTCGAGATAGTTACTTTTTGCATATTTGCACCTCAGTTAAAATAGCTAATTGCCTATAATACTGATCTATCAGTTTTATAGCCAATATTCTAACTTAATCCCCTTGTAAAATTTTGTCTATATTTTTATAAACAAAAGTATCCTTTTTTATTTTGTGTTTACTATATTATACTGGAAACTCATTTATAACCTTATTGTATGTCTTTTGAGCATCGGTAATTGATAGTTTAGAGTATATTTCTAAAGATTGTCTAGATTCATGACCAGAATAATTTTACAAGGGGATTAAGTTAGAATATTGGCTATAAAACTTATGGGTATTAGGATTATAGGCAATTATCTATTATAACTGAGGTGGTAAATATGCAAAAAGTAACTATCTCGAATAATGCATATCCATTATGGATACAAGCCATGCATTTCGTTTTTCGTACGTTCCGTTACGCTGAGCCATTTTACCTGAAGTAACTTCTGTATATGTTCGTTGACACTTAAATTATTCATAAATTCCAACCAAAATCAGAATAAGCAATACCTTCCCGCCAATATTTTATTGCTTGTTTTACGTATGGAACTAGATTATTAGGAAGATCATCAGTATTATACCATGCCAAATTGTCACATTTGTTAGGTTCCTTATTAATTACCTCTCCAACCCAATAATTGATTTCAAAAAAGAAAGCTATTCTTGAGTTGCCAGATGACATCTGATGCATAATATGACATAACTTTAAATTATTTTTTGCTAAATTTATACCTATCTCTTCTTTGACCTCCCTTATAATGCCTTCGATAGCTGACTCATTTGCTTCTAAATGCCCTGCTGGAACACTGTAATTACCATCCTGATAGCCCTATATCTTCTTAATAAGAGTACTTGCCCCTGAGAATTAGTTAGAAAAAGGTGCAAGTCAACTATTGTTTTAAACTTCATAAGAAACCAAATTAAATCTATAATATTACACTACTGTTTGTGCTAGAAATATTTTAATACTTTAAAAGTAATTTTTCATTAGTACAAAAAACAATTTTTATTGTAAAACTATTATTTATTGCAGTCCACATAGTGTTTCTTTTATACTTCTAGCTCCTTTATAACTAACCAGATTAGGTTAATTATAAGGACATTTATAAGAGTATATGTACATAATATAGTATTACTTAAACCTTATCCAAGACCTTTTTTGGTTAGCTACAATTAAGGCAATTATGAATTATTTTTAATAATAAAATTAAATTGTAAAAAAGTAAATAGTATTAATGTTGTAATAGTTTTACTTGTACTTTCCCTGTATTTAAAGTATTCTTTAAATTTTGGGTCGTACGGATGAGCCGCACTCTTAATTTTGATGTGCCTTTTTATAACGGTAAAGGGGTTCTAGGGGATAATCCCAGAAATTTTTGATTTGAGAAAAAACTGAGTTTTTTTCTTAAGATACAAAATTTTTATAATTCTAGAGAACAATTATCGTTGCCTAACGTTCTGTCATTTTACCTAGCTATTTTAAGGACTACTTATGTTTAGGCTCTAAGAGATTAACATTCACTTTACCCATTCCTCAGACTTTATTGATTATATATTCATATCAAATCAAACGTAAGCATTCGCGAAAAAAAGTTAAAGTACAATACGTCATTGCGAGGAAGACCGTAGGTCGACGAAACAATCCATAAAAGTAACCAAAAATTGCTTCGTCGGCTTACGCCTCCTCGCAATGACTGAGTGTTGCAAAGTAGCTCCTCGCAATGACATCTTGTACTTTAACTTTTTTTCTGTGAACGCTCACAAAATCATTTGACTATATTACTGGTGCTAAACACTGCTCCTATTTCTTGATCTCTTACTAAATCAGTAACTTCAATCACCTTTGCTCCTATAAGTTTAGCTTGAATCTGTTTATTGCTAAGTTGAGGATCATTCTTTGTTACGGCAATTATTGACGGGCAAGTATTTTGTACTAATTTATTATAGTCATCAAAACCTTTAAGTTGAGGTAACATAAGTACTTTATCAACAAAACTTAAGCTACTTAAAATTTCTGCACGTTGCAACTGATTATGGATGACTTCACGTTTTTTATAATTAGTAATAGTTTCATTTGGTTCCAAAGCTACAATTAAATAGTTTCCTTGAGCTTTAGCATTACGTAAAAACTGTATATGACCATAATGCAATAAATCAAAACATCCTCCAACTAAAACTAGTTGATTATTTTTTGAACATTTTTGCAATAATGTACCATTATAATAAATTATTTTTGAGTGATTATCTTCAACCATATTCAAATTTTCCAAATCTTTTTAATTTTTTGAAGTATTTCTAAAATTAATTTTTAGCTCCTGTTCTAAAATGGCAACTAAATCATCAGATGATTTTGATTGCCATCTATTAGCAACGTAATAAAAATGATAAGGACCGCTAATCGGTGAAGATAGCCAAATTTCCTTAGCAGCTGAGTGTTTATTAATAACAAATATGCCTTGGTTGGTAGTTAGAGTTAAAATATCACCCTGGAAATCAATATCTATAAGGCAATCCTTGTCTTCTGTCTCAATTATTTCTGCAATTAAAGATATTGTTTGTTCAGCTAATTTAGCAAATTTAGTATTATCCATGCTTAAGGTTCCTTCAAAGTTTTACGATAAGCCTTAACGTGCTTACTATGATCATTAAAATTATTAGAAAAATTATGCCCTCCCGCACCGTTACCCACAAAATATAATGAATCAATTTTAGCAGGATTTACTACAGATTCTAGAGATTTTACTCCAGGACAAGAAATAGCTCCAACTGGTAAATTAGCAATATAATATGTATTATAAGGCGATTGTATTGCAAAATCTTTTTTAGTTAATGGTCTTGTTAGTTTATCTTTCCCAAGTGTTATAGCATAAATTGTTGTTACATCTGATTGTAGTTTCATATGTTTTTTTAGGCGATTTAGAAATACAGCGGCAATCGAAGGTTTGTCGGAGTTTAAGCTAGCTTCCTTCTCCACAATGGATGCTAAGATCAAGACATCAAGGCGGGTTTTTAATGGAGAATTAGGTGATAATTTTTCCATAGCTTTATCGAGCTGTAAGGACATTAATTTTCGCATTTTATCAATGATTTGCTCTTTCTGATCACCATATGAAAAAAAATAGGTAGATGGCATTAAAAATCCTTCCGGAATTGTTCCTATAATCTCTCCAACTAATCGTTCTTCGCTATTAATTTTTTTTATTATTTCATGGACAAGCATACCTTCAGGTATAATCATTTTATGAATAATTGATTTGCCACTGGATAATATCCTTAAAGTTTGCATAGGAGAAATATTTTGAGTAAAAATATATTCCCCACTTTTTATAGAATGTTTTAACGAATATATTTTCGCCAGAAAGGCAAATAAAGAAGGATATTTAATGATGTTATGATCATCTAATATCATAGCAATTTGATCAGTTGACAATTTAGGTTTGATTATTACAGTCTTATTTTCCACAAGTGAACCAGGTGTAAATAAGTAAAATATACAAAAATTGATTCCACTAATTAGTAGAATCAATGTGATAGTTACGAGAATAAATTTTATTTTTAGTATTTTTTTTAACAAGGTACACCTAATTGGAATTAGAGAAATTCATAGGATTATAATCTATTATCACTTCATACTTATTGTTATTATAGTTTTAATATATCACCAAATGTGTTATACCAAATATATTATGTTTATACAGGCATAAGTTCTTTTTACAAATTGTTTTAACAGGCATTATACTTGAACTATAGGACTTACGCTACATATAACTATATCACACAGACTTAACCAGGACATTAATGTACTTATGCAGGGATGACACCACAATTAGTATGACACCTTTTTTATTGTACTATAAACAATGATTTTTACTATAAAATATAATTTATGACAAAATGCATAACAAAAACAAAGCAGGAAATTTATAATAATAGACCGACTTCTCCTCATTTAACGATATATAAAAAACAGATAAGCTCTGTTTTGTCTATTTTACATCGTATGACGGGGATAGGTTTATTTTTTGGACTATCGATATTGGTATGGTGCTTTATTTTATTAGCTTTTAGCAAGTTTAATCCTGAATATTTACAGTACTTTAAATGTAGTTTATTTAAAATTCCTCTAATATTCATAAGTTTCGCCTGGTTTTACCATCTATGTAATGGGGTGCGTCACTTAATTTGGGATAGTGGACATTGCTTTTCAATAAGAGCTATTAACTTTACGGGCTGGTTTGTTGTAATAGCCTCAATAGTGATGACATTAGCTTTTTGGTTATTATAGTAATTTAACTTATGGTCTCTATATGAATAATAATTTAAGGACAGATTTGGCAAAAGCTAAAGGAGTTGGTTCGGCAGAGAGTGGTTCTAGTCATTGGTTACATCAAAGAATCACTGCTATTATTTTAGCAATTTGCTCTATTTGGCTAATATTTTTTATTAAATGTAATATTGGCAAGGATTTGACTCATTTTGTTAGTATTTTACAGAAACCTTACAATATTATTCCTTTGGGAATATTGGTTATTACCACTTTCTATCATTCAATGCTTGGTATGCAGGTAATAATTGAAGATTATATTAGTTGTATCAAGCTTCGTATTGGGTTAATTATATTTTTGCAAATATTTTGTATTATAACGATTGGATGCTTAGTGGTAGCATTATTTTATGGTATAATTTGAGTGATAAATAGCAAAGGGAATTTATGAATGTCTAAATCTTATAATATTGTCCATCATCAATTTGATGTAGTGGTAGTTGGAGCTGGAGGAGCTGGTCTTAGGGCAACTTTTGGTATGGCAAAAGAGGGGTTAAGTACGGCTTGCATTAGCAAGGTTTTCCCAACTAGAAGTCATACTGTGGCGGCACAAGGTGGTATCAGTGCTTCTCTTGGCAATATGGGGCAAGATGATTGGCGTTGGCATATGTACGATACTGTAAAAGGTTCGGATTGGTTGGGTGACCAAGACGCGATTGAGTATATGTGTAAACATGCCGCTGAGGCGGTACTAGAGCTTGAACATTATGGGGTACCTTTCTCGCGAACAGAAGAGGGAAAAATTTATCAGCGTCCCTTTGGTGGTATGACGACAAATTATGGCAAGGGACAAGCAGCTCAAAGGACTTGTGCTGCGGCAGATCGTACTGGTCATGCCATATTACATACTTTATATCAACAGGCTTTAAAAAATAAAGCCCAGTTTTTTATTGAATATTTTGCCATTGATTTATTAATGAATAATGGAGAATGTGTAGGGGTAGTTGCTTGGAATCTTGATGACGGAACAATACATTGCTTCCATTCTCACTTAGTAGTATTAGCTACTGGCGGATATGGTAGAGCTTATTTTTCTGCGACAAGTGCTCATACTTGTACTGGTGATGGAGGTGGGATGGCGGCAAGAAGTTCTATTGCCTTGCAAGATATGGAATTTGTCCAATTTCATCCAACTGGTATATACGGGTCTGGTTGTTTAATTACAGAAGGTGCTAGAGGAGAAGGGGGATATTTGGTAAATTCTAATGGCGAAAGATTTATGGAACGATATGCTCCAGCCGCTAAAGATCTTGCTTCACGAGATGTGGTCTCAAGAGCTATTACCATGGAAATCAGAGAAAATAGGGGGGTGGGTGAGCATAAAGATCATGTATTTCTACATTTAGATCATTTATCACCGGAAATTCTGCACGAACGTTTACCGGGTATTTCGGAAACAGCAAAAATTTTTGCTGGTGTTAATGTTAACACTCAGCCAATACCTGTGCTACCAACAGTACATTATAATATGGGGGGAATCCCAACAAATTACCACGGGCAAGTTATTGACAAAGATCAAGATAATCATCATAAAATTATTCCTGGGTTGATGTCAATTGGCGAAGCTGCTTGTGTTTCAGTACATGGAGCTAATCGGCTAGGATCGAATTCCTTGCTTGATTTAGTGGTATTTGGTCGGGCAGCGGCGAAGAAAGCTGCTGAAATTGTTAAAGTGGGTCAACCACATAAGGTTCTACCTCAATTGATATTGGATAAAATAATTAGCAGATTTAATGGTATACGTTATGCTAAAGGAGAGATATCAGTAGCTAGCTTAAGACTCAAAATGCAAAAAATTATGCAAAATCATGCAGCAGTATTTAGGACTCAAGAAGTTCTGGATCAAGGAATAGAACTGATTGACCAGGCACGAAAGGAATATGCCAATATTCAGGTCAATGATAAGTCATTAATATGGAATAGCGATTTGGTTGAAGCACTAGAACTAGCTAATTTATTAGACCAAGCAGTAATTACTATGCACTCTGCCGCCAATAGAAAAGAAAGTAGGGGAGCTCATTCTAGGGAAGATTATTCAGAGCGTAACGATGAGGAGTGGATGAAACATACACTCGCTTGGATTGATGAGCAAGGTAATGTCAAGCTGGATTATAAACCGGTAACTCTTACAACTTTAACAGATGAAGTAGATGCAATTCCACCAGCTAAACGAGTTTATTAATATAAATTATGCTGAATTCAATAAGACTATGCCAAGCTTTAAATGAGAAAATATGTCATGATTTTGCAGGAACAATAGGTGTTATAGATAATAGTATTGGATTAATAAAAACTATAGATTATCAAGAAAAAGCTACTAAACTGATTCAGGATAGCACCAATAGACTTATAAGCTATTTAGAGTTTTATCGTTATTTATATTCTCTACCTTCTGAAGGTAATAAAACTTCTATTGCAGAAATTAATAGATTAGCTACTAATTTTTTAAAATCAAAAAATCATAATATTGAACTAATATTTACAAGGTTATATAACACATCCATTAATGACCATATAGCCCAGATTATTGTCTGTTTAATTGTTATAGCGTCTAATAATATATCCAAAAATAGACCTCTTGCAAAACTCGCTTATGCTGAGGAATTTGAAGGAGACGCTTCACCTCGAACCGCAGCGTACTCTAATGTACGTGAGGATTCGAGTACCGCATCGACGTACAAATTACCAGCAGAAGTAGAGTTTTGCAAGAGGTCTAATGCTATCATTAAAGTTGAACTAGAGATACAACATGATAAATTTACTGGTATAAAAATTGTAGTAATAGACACAAATCTCAAGCTTAATCCGGATAAAGCGGATATTTTGCTTGGAAAAAGAATTATTGAGGATGTATGCTCAAATGATCTGGAAAATGGGAACAGTAAACAAGGGGTGAGCGAGCAAAACGTAGATGAACTATGTGAGTACGCGAATACCTCGAAGTTTTGCGGAACCAATTCTTCAAAGCATTCGAGTATAACTATAGAAAATGTTCACGAATATTACACTTACTACTTAATTACAGAATATGGTTATAAGCTATTGGTTACTCCGTTAATCGATTCAGTGGAGTATAATCTTCTGCTTTGAAGTATAGACTAACGTCATTGCGAGCGAACGTACATGAGCGTAGCAATCCAAAAAAACGATTAAAAATGGATTGCTTCGTCGCTACTAAAGTAGCTCCTCGCAATGACGCTTGCGTTTAAAAATCGTCATTGCGAGCGAACGTTTAGCCAAACCAATCTATTAAAGTAAAAGTAATAGCATAATGTATGACTGTAGCAAAGATTGCCGCAGCAATATCATCTAGCATAATGCCAATACCACCTTTAATATTGGCATCAAGCCAATTTATTGGCCATGGCTTGATGATATCAAAGAACCTGAATAGAGCAAAAGGTAAGGCAAATAAAAAGATAAAATTTATTAGTTGTGAACTTAAATATTTTGTAAGCTCTGAATAATTTATGAAAAAAACAGAAAGACAACTTAATATTATTGTTAGCATTTGACCAACAACCTCATCAATCACCACTTCTTTTGGATCATCTTGCTTACTATATTGTATACTCAAATGATTTGAAGAATTGGCTCCGTAAAACTTCGGGGTATTCGCGTGTTCACGTAGGGTTACTACGCTCCGCTTGCTCACCCCTTGTTTTACGTTCCAATTCTTCAAATCATTTGAGTATATATATATTGAGGAAAAATATGTGCCTAATATAAATAGGAATAGACAGGTCAAAAGATTGATAATAATGAGACTAATAAGTTGGGCTTGTAAAATCGTGAAATTATTAAATGAAAAAATTAGTTGATTATTTATGGAAAGATACATGATCAAGTAGCACAAAGGGAAAGCAACTAAAGAGCCAAATGTACCAGGACAATATTTTATTTTACCTACATAGAAAAAAGTTACAATAAGTTCTGCAAATTTATGTTTATTAAACATAATAACCCTGCTTAATTTAATTTATCTAATTCAAATAGTTGGTGTAAGCAACGTATAGTTTTTTCAGTGTCGAGGTCTTTTATTATGATAGAAATTTTAATTTCCGAAATTTGTATCATTTTCACTAATATGTTTTCTTTTTCCAGTTCAGTTAATACTATACCAAGTAAGTTATGATCATGTTTAATGCCGTGACCAATAATCGATACTATAGAAACTTGGCTATCAATAATAAAATTATTTATCTGATTAGTATTTTTTAGATCATCTAGTAAGTGCTGTAATTTATTTTTATCAGATAGTTGGATAATAAAACTATATTGTCTATTTTCTTCAATATTTCCCATTAATTCTAGGTGAATATTATAGTCAGAAATGAGGTTACATATCTTAGAAAAAGTTAATTGAGCGGAATTTACTACTAATTTTAATAAATTTTTATTGGAAGTAATGCCGGTAATTTTTCTATTTTCCATAATTTTTTCTCTAGATGTTATTAGTGTACCGTTACTTTTATGATATAATGGTAGTGAGAACGACGATAAAACGCGTATAGGTATGCTATATCTAATAGCTGCTTCTAAGGATCGAGGGTGCAACACTTTCGCTCCACAAGATGCAAATTCCAGCATTTCCTCAAAACTAATCTGTGATAATTTCTTTGCCCCAGGAACAATCCGCGGATCAGCAGTAAAAACTCCCTCTACATCAGTGTATATATCACATCTATCCGCTTGCATAGCAGCGGCAATTAACGAGGCGGTAGTATCTGAGCCTCCTCGACCAAGCGTTGCCAACCGATTATTATTGGTAACACCTTGAAATCCAGCAACTACCGGGATGATGTTTTGCTTAATACATTCTGTTAATAAACTAGTAGAGATTTGTTCAACCAAAGCTTTGCTGTAATTATCATTGGTTAAGATTGGTAACTGCCATGCTAGCACAGATCTTGCATCTATGCCTTGTTGTTGTAGCTCAAGGGCGAGTAAGGAGGCTGTTACCATCTCTCCGCTACAAAGAGCGGTATCATATTCCGCCAATTCTGAATCGGTCTTAAGACTAGAAACTTCATTGCATAAAGTAACTAGCTGATTGGTAACACCAGCCATAGCCGAAACTACGATTACTAGTTGATTACCATGCTGCTTTTCCCACTTAATAATTGGAATGATTTCTTTTATTCTTGCAATATTAGCAACGGAAGTTCCGCCAAATTTCTGAACTATTATTGACATAAAATCTGATTAGTATCATTCCCACGAAAGTAGGAATCTATATCATACCACATTAACTATTTTATGGGTTCTCCTAATAGAGAATTCTACTTTACCTGGAACCAAGGCAAATAACGTATGATCTCTTCCAAGCCCAACATTTTTGCCTGGATAAAATTTAGTACCACGTTGCCTAACAATTATATTACCTGATATGACATATTGCCCATCATATTTTTTAATACCTAATCTACGACCGGCTGAGTCTCTACCATTTCTAGAACTACCACCAGCTTTTTTGGTTGCCATCTATAATACCCTTAAATAAATCCCGTTATAGTTTAGTAATGTCTAATATTTTCAGTTCAGTTAAAGCCTGTCTATGACCATTTTTCCGACGATAATTCTGGCGACGTTTTTTCTTAAAAACAATAATCTTATTATCTCTAAACTGGTTAGTAATTTCAGCCGTAACGAGAGCCCCTTGCACTATTGGCGTACCGATAAAAGATGGCTTGAAATCTTCACCAATCATCAACACCTGATCAAGTTGAATTTTTGCACCTCTCTCACCGTCAATTTTTTCTATTTTTATGACAGTGTTTTTGCCGACTTTATACTGTTTTCCGCCTGCTTTGACGATTGCGAACATGAAAAATATCCTAAACTAAAATTTAACAAAACTAAGTCGGCATTATATTACCACCATCTATTTTAGTCAATGGAAATTCGCAAATAAAAAAGCGAGCAAATAGATTTTCTATAAAATAATCTATGTACCTTTATTGACACGAGCTATTAACTATGATACATATTATACAATCAAAAATAGTGCATCAGTAATTTGGTGTGTAATATAATAATTATATTTTTAATTGATACATAGTATTTTGGTGTCATTACGAGGAGCCACTTTAGTGGTGATGCGGTAATCTACCTTCTGGCGTCATTGCGAGCGAACATATGTGAGCGTGGCAATCCATGAAATTTGTTGTATGGATTGCTTCGTCGGTCTTAGGACCTCCTCGCAATGACGGCTGAGAGCTGTGTACTCCTCGCAATAACGGTGTGTTGTACGTCATTGCGAGACCACGCAAGTAGGTCGTGGCAATCCAGGAGATGGCACATTAGGAATAACGAATTATTTTTTTATAAGGGTGTAAGTATGGCTAAAAAACAAAAATTATTAAGAAACTTGCTGACCGGCGTGTCAGTTGCCTCTATCATAGCAAGCATAGGGGGAAACAACGTGGCTTTTGCTGAGGACGCTCAGGTTGGTGTTGGTGCTAAAGATCTTAGTGTTATTTTGGCTGCTCGACTTGATGCGAAGCCTACAGATTGGGTAATATTTAATGAGGATGGTGGTCGACTTACAGTCGATGGGGGGTCTCCTGCAGCAATACCTGGTATAAGTGTGAGAAAGGATGGTGCTACTATCACAATAGATAATAATATTACTATAGGAGAGATATTAAATGACGGTAGCACTGTGACTGCTACCATTAATGCCGGTCGTGAATTAACATTAGGTGAAAACAATCATACAGGATTAGGGGTTACAACGCTTGATCATAGAGGTTCTACACTTATATTACAAAATGGGGCCACCATCAATAGTGATGTCGTTGCGAATGTTGATAGTAATGGAGTATTAACTTTTGAAGGAACTGGTATTAGTGCTGGAGCAATAGGTACTGCTGCTGCTAGTTTAGCAGAGATTAATATAAATGGTGCTGCAGTGGTTACATTACAGAAAGACGTTTTTACTAGAAATCTTAACTTTGCTGTCGCCGGTAGCGAGGTGCAAATTGCTGGTAATTTTGGAGGAGGCGGTGGAGTTGCCGGTGAAGTTGATTTCGGTGCAGCAGGAGGAATGCTAACGTTTAACGCTGCACTGGATAAACCTAAGACATTTAATTCAACAATAGTTAATGGCGATAAGGGTATTTTAAATGTTCGGGGTGACCTCACAGCTACCAATGCACATATTGGCAAGATTAATGCTATAAATATTGGTACTGCTCGTGGTGGTGGTGTTGGTGGTGCTGATCCATCTAAGCCTGGTACCCTGTCAATAAATGCCTCAGCTGGTAATGTTGATCTTCTTAATGAGGTAGATGCAGGTCCAAGAGCAGCAATTACCTTCTTGGATAAAGAGTCGAGATTGAAATTATATATAGATGATACTGCTGGTGCTGATAGGACTATAACCTTCCATAAGGACTTGCCAGGATTTGCTGGTGGTGGTGGAACCGTGGTGCTACAGGGTACAAATGCTAATACTTTAACTTTACAATCTAATGGTGGTCCAAAAACTCTTGGAACAGATGCAGCAAAGCTAGATGAATTGCAGGTGCGTGGTAAGGTGACTATCAACGGAGATGGTGTTAATAAACTTGATATACATAACATTAATGCATTAAGCATTATTAAGGATGCAGTATTTACCGATGAGAGTGGCACCTCAGCCCAGATTGCTAATGTTCATATTGGGGCAGGTGGTGGTGCTGCTGCAGGTCGAGCAATTTACATACTAGATGCAAAATATGCTAATGTGGATATTTTAAATGGTAAGACAATTACTTTTGATGATGCAACTGCTCAGTTAACATTAAAAAATAGTGCTGCAGATAACAAAATTATAACCTTTTATAATGACTTAGAAGGAGCTGCTGTTGGTGGTGGAGTCGTATTGTTGGAGAGTACAGATGCTAACACTTTAGTTATACGATCTAATGATGGTAGAAGAACTCTTGGAACAGCTGATCGTAAGATAGAGGAATTGCAGGTGCGTGGTAAGGTGGATATTGCAGGTGGTAATACTATTAAGCTTAATGTAAGTAATACTAATGTATTAAACATTATTAAGGGAGCGGTATTTACCGATAGGAGTACTACTTCAGCCCAGATTGCTAATGTTAATATTGGAGCAACTGATGATGCTGGTACCGGTAAAGCAACTTACATACTAGATGTAAGATTTGCTGATTTGGGTATTTTGGCTCCTAATGATGCTGGTAATAACAACATTACTTTTAAGCATGCAACTGCTCAGTTAACATTACGAAATAGTGATGATGTAGCAGATTCCAAAACTATAACCTTTCATAATGACTTAGCAGGATTTAGTCGTACTGTAGCCCCTATTGTTAATCATGGTGGAATCGTATCGTTGGAGACCACAAATGGTAAAACTTTAATTGTACAATCTGTAGATGGGACAAAAACTCTTGGAACAAATGCTCACAAGATAAGGGAATTGCAGGTGCATGGTCAGGTGACGATCAAAGGAAAGCCTGCAATAATGAAAGATGGGGCTGTTGTTGCTGGTGATAAACTTGATGTCAGAAATACTCTGCTATTGAACATTATGAATGGTGCAACATTTACTGATGAAAGTGCTACCTCAGCCAAGATTGCTGATATCCATATTGGGGCAGATGCTGGGGCTGGGGCTGGTTTAGGTCTAGCAACTTACGTATTAGATGCAGTACATGGTAACTTTGGTATTTTGAATGCTAGTATAATTACTTTTGATCATGCAGCTTCTCAGTTAATATTACGGAATAGTCATAAGACAGAAGACAGAACTATAACCTTTGATAATAGCTTAGCAGGATTTAATGATCCTACTGGTGCTGGTGGTGGAATCGTATCGTTGGAGAATACAAATAATGGAACTTTATTTGTACAATCTGCAGGTGGGACAAAAGCTCTTGGAATAGCTGTTCGTGGTAGACCTGCTCGCAAGATAGGGGAATTGCAGGTGCGTGGTAATGTAACTATCAGAGGAGAGGTTGGTATTAATAAACTTGATGTCAGGAATGTTAAAATATTGAACGTTATGAAGGGAGCAATATTTCTAGATGAAAGTGCCACCTCAGCCAAGATTGGTGAGATCAATATTGGTGCAGATGGTGGTGGTCCTCTTGCTGTTGCTGGTGTAGGTCAAGCAAATTACATAATTGATACAAAATATAATGATAATGTTGAGATTTTAAATGGTAAAACAATTACTTTTAAGGCTGCAGATGCTCAGTTAACATTACGGAATAGTCATAAAACAGAAGACAGAACTATAATCTTTCATGATCACTTAGCAGGATTTAGTAGTGCTGTAGCCCCTATTGTTGATCATGGTGGAATTGTATCGTTGGAGAGCGAAAATGGTGGAACTTTATTTGTACGATCTTCAGATGGGACAAAAACTCTTGGAACAGCTGCTCCTGGTGGTCACAATATAGGGGAATTGCAGGTGCGTGGTAAGGTGACTATCGCAGGAATAGATGCTGCAGCTGCAACAATTCGTACTCCTGCTAATAGACTTGATGTCAGTAATGCTAAAATATTGAACGTTATTAATAGGGCAATATTTACCGACGAGAGTGCTACCTCAGCCCAGATTGCTACGATCAATATTGGTGCAGATGATGGTGTTTTGCCTCCTATTGGTGGTATAGGTCCAGCAGATTACATACTGGATGCAGCTTATAATGAATTTACTATTTTAGCTAATGCTGCTGATCAAATTAATTTCTTACATGAAGATGCTCAGTTAACATTACAGAATAGTGCTAATGATAACAAAACTATAACTTTAACAAGGGATTTAGACCCAGGTGTTGGTCGTGTAGATCCGAAGACTACTAAAATGATTGGTAAAGGTATAGTTCAATTAGGGTCTGGTGTTGTTGATAAAACATTAACGATTAAGGCTGGAGCTGCAGGTGGAGGTCTCCAGAGTTTAGGTACTAACGCTCATATCCTAAAAGAGATAATTATTACTGGTGCTGGTCAAGTTGTAATCCAACCTACCATATATGCTAAGACTATAAAATTAAATGTAGATCGGCTAACAACCGAGAAAGTAGTTAATGGTAATATTGAATTTGCAAAAGACACTGCTTTTGTGGCTAGTGATAACATAGTAGGTGATATCAATTTTTTTAATAAGGCAGGTATAGTTACGCTAGCAAATGATAAGACAATCACTGGTAAAGTAGAGGGGAATAATGCAGGCACATTAAATTTTGCAGGAATTGGTACAGTAACTGGAGATATCGGTGAGGATGGTAAACCTTTAAATGTTATTAGTCTTAGTGTTGGTAATGTTGCATTACAAGGAAATGTTTTTACCGAAAATCTTAACTACTATAGTACTATTGGTGCTGATGGTACGGTTATTGCTGCTGTTGATGCTGACAATAAAACTGTAACAATTGGTGGTAATTTTAAAGGAAAAGTTAATTTTAATGCTACTAATGAGAACATTTTAACATTTAACGGTGTTCCTATTGATCCTACTACTGGTGATCCTAAGTCTTATATTTTCAATTCAGAAATATTTAATGGTAATAAGGGTACTTTAAATGTTCAGACTACCCTCAAAGCAACTCATGCAAATATTGGTAATATTAAGATTATAAATATTGGTACGAATGCTGCTAATCATACTCTAGCAATAAATGCTTCAGCTGGTAATGTTAATCTCCTTGGTCTTGCTGGTGCAGAAATTAATTTTAAGCATGCAAATTCGAGATTGGAATTAGGTGTTATTGGAGCTAGAAACGATCATTCCATAATTTTTGAGAATGACTTACCAGGGCATGCTGTTAATGGTGGAATAATATTTATGGCTGGTGTCGATGGTGCTACTTTAACTGTACAAGCTAATGGTGGTAACAACTCTCTTGGAATGGTTGGTGCAAAACTAGGACACATCGCAGCTTTTGGTAAGGTGATTATCAGAGGAGATGATGGTGTTAATAAACTTGATATTAGGAATACGGGAAAATTAAGCATTGTTCATGACCCAGTAAATGCTACAACATTTACCGATGAAAGTGGTACTTCAGCTGCGATTGCTCGAATCGATATAGGACAATCTTATGATGGTGCTGGTGGTATTGGCACTAATGCTACTGGTTCAGCAACTTACGTACTGGATGCCAAACATGCTAATATTAATATTTTAGCTAATGGTGATCAAATTAATTTCTTGCATGAGGATGCTCAGTTAACATTACAGAATAGTAGTAATGCAAGAGACAGGACTATAATTTTAAACCGTGATCTAGACCCAGGTGCTGGTGGTGTTAATGGTAACGGTATAGTTGAACTTAACTCTGTTAATCTTAACAGAAGTTTGACGATTAGAGGAGTAGGTAGAAACTTAGGTACTGCGGCTAATAGTCTAAAAGAAATAATTTTCTCTGGTAATGGTAGTTTTAATATTGACCCTGCTATTCATGCCAAAAATGTAAAATTAAATGCAGCTGATGTAACCTTGGGTGATGTTAATAGTCGTGTTACCTTTGCTAGAAATACTACATTTAATGTTGGTAATATCACAGGTGATGTAGATTTTAAAAATCATGGAGGCACAATTAATCTGGAAAATAATGGGAGAATTGCTGGCAGTGTAACTAGCACCGGTGGTGTTGATGGAACTTTAGTGTTCAAAGGGATTGGGGAAGTAACCGGCAGAATTGAGAAGTTAAAATTGTTAAGAGCAGGTGCCGGTAATGTGACATTAGCCGCTGGTAATCATAGCATTACTGAAATCCAGGGTAATGGTGAGCGAAATTTAACTTTTGCTGGTGGTTTTAATTTAGAAGGTGGCATTAACTTAACTCCTGGAATGCGGGCAGTTGGTTTAATATTCAATGGTGCTGGCAGCATTAGTGGTGGCGTCGGAACAGGTAGTGCAGTTGGTAGTATCCAAATTAGAGGTGGTACTGTCGCGTTTGGCAGTTCAATTAATGCTCAAGATATTGATATATCAAATGGAGCAACTGCTGAGATTGTTAAACATACGATTGCTACGAATATTCAAGGAGACGGTAGGGTTAAATTTAATAACAAAGAAGAGCTGATCCTTGATACCCCAATAAGCATCAATACTATGGAAGTAGCGGGAACGAATGTGAGAATTAACAATGCAGTTTCAGGTAGTAATATTCGTTTCTCTAACTCTGACCCGGTAACTTTAACCTTAGGTGCAGCAAGTACCGTAAATAATATTGAAACAGTTGGTGATGAGGTGCATAGTATGGCATTAGCTGCAGATTTTACCGCTACAGACAATATTGGGTCAGAGAGTAACCGATTAAAAGAGATTAAATTACTAGGTGATCATACATTTACCATTAAGGGTAATAGTATCTATTCCCCTATATTAACTACAACTGATAATAGCGGTAAAGTAATATTCAATTTGGATGATAGCGTTGCTTATGGCAACCTAGGGGAAGAGAAGGTTAGATTAGCTGATGTAACTTTTGATAGTAATTCTAAGGTGAAAGCTGATGTTTATTCCAAGAAAATAACCATTAATGCTGATAAAGTGGCAAGTTTTGCTGGTACTAATGCAAGACCTATATCAATACCAGGAATACCAAGGTTATTGAAAGAGTTTACCTATAGCACGGAGATTGTTTCGGAAGAGATAAATGCTGAAAGCTCATCCAAGATGCAATTTGATAATGCAGTGTTGATTAAGGCACCAATTAATGGTGGACAGGTGATATTAGCAGATAATGTATGGTTTAAAGAAGAAGTAAAGTCAGCCACCTCTGTAACCTTCGCTCCAGATAAGTATGTAATATTAGAAAAAAATATTGCGGCTTCTAACATTGAAGCCAATCAAGCTACGATAATTATCTTGTCTGAAAAACAAGCTATCACTGGTGAGTTAGCAGCTAAAAATTTAACAATAGATCTTGGAGCTAATCAATTAAAATATGCTGGTAATGCCAAACTGACAGGAGAGCTAAAATTACACAGTTTCTATGACTCATCAAAGTCGGCGGGTGGTAATATAGAAATTCAGAGTAATAGTAAATTGGATCTATCACAACTAGACAATTTGGCTATAGTAATAGTAGGACGGAGTAATATTAACAAAATTTCTGATGCTCCTAAGCATGTTCTGATTTCGTCAGTTGATACCAATGGTATTAGTGCCTTGGATCCAAATAAAATTACCTTGGATTCATCAGGTGAACAAAACCGCTTTGTCAGGTGGACTATTGATACTAGTTCTTTAACTCTGGATGCACAGGAGAGTTCTCCGCAGGATGAAAAGGACGTTTCTCCGCAGGATAAAAAGGAAGTTATCGCGGATCGAGAGGACATTTCTAAGGAATCTTTAGAGAAAGATTTTGCTGATAAACCTGAAGAACAAAAGCATTTTGTTAACCAATTGGATAAGGCAAGGGAAGCAGATCGCAATAGTGATGCTGCTGAGTTTAGAAATGAACTTGGTCTAATGGAGAAAGATGCTGCTGGGCAGGCGGTTGAGAGATTATTGTCTAGTAATGAAAATCCAATAGGAGAGAGTATTGCAAAAGACCTAATAGTATTTAACATAATTGAAACAATGGTGATAGACATTGCTAGCCAAATTACTTCAAGGTCTATGAATATGCAGCTTCCTGCGAATATGCAGGTTCCTGTAGGAGCGGGTGATGATGATAAGATGATGTATGGAGTATGGGGTAGTCCATTTTATAGTATCGCTAACCAAAAAATGCGAAAAGGAGTTAGTGGTTATAAAGCTAAATCAGCTGGTGGGATAGTTGGCTTTGACAGTTTAATAAATGATGACTTGCTAGTTGGTGCAGCTTATAGCAGAATTGACACAAAAATGTCTCATAAAAATCAGAAAATTGGCGATAAAACTAGTGGTAAGACTAATGTCTTCTCGGTATATGGTTTTTATAAATTCCCAGCTAATTGGTTTGCTGAAGCAATAGTATCATATGGCATAACTAATGTTAAAAATTTGGAAGGACGCATAGTTCCAACTGATGTGAGAAGGATTACTACTTTAGATACAGTTGTTGCTAAATATAAATCTACTTCTTATAATGGTCAACTACTTGCTGGATATAGTTATCAACCTTCTGAAAAGTTAATTATTACACCAACCATTGGGTTCAGATACTCACAATTTACGGATTCTGGTTATACGGAAACTGGTACAGCATACCAAAAACTAATTGTTAAGAAAAGGTCGTACAATAAATTTGAAGGTATTTTGGGTCTGAGAACTGCGACAAACATACAACTTGACCAAATGTTGTTAATACCAGAATTGCATGGTTACGTTAATTATGACTTCAAAGGAAAAACACCAGTAATTGATGCAAGGTTAGGTGGAATGGATGAACCATTACCGATCAAATCAGTTAAACCTTCTAAGGTCTCCTTTACTGTTGGTACTGGTCTAACTGTGAAATCCAATATGATGGAATATGGTGTTACCTATAATGCCCACATTGCCAATAAATATATTGGTCATCAAGGTAGTTTGAAGGTTAAAGTGAATTTCTAAGGAGTCAAAATTGGATTGCCAAGCGTTATTGCGAGAAGGCGTATATATGCCCCAAGCGTCATTGTGAAGAGGGCGTATATGTGCCTCAAACGTCATTGCGAGGAGGCTTAAGCCAAGAAGCAATCCGTATTTAATCGATGCTATGTGTGTTTATGTCATGGCAACTGTCATAACATAAACACACTCAGCTCCAGAATCTTTTAAGATTTTAGCACATTGGTTAATTGTAGTTCCAGTGGTCAATACATCATCTACCAATAATATTTTTTGACCTATAATTTGATATTTTTTATTGAATATAAGACTATTTGATAAGTTTTTTTCTCGTTCTTTTTTAGATAAAAATGTTTGGGATTTGGTCCATCTTGACTTAATCAAAACATCCGGACTAAACGGTTTTTTGAATATTTTGCTGATTTCTAGAGCCATAATCAAAGCAGGATTATACATTCTAAACAATCTCTTGAACCTATTCATGGGAACTGGAATGATCAAATCAATGTCTTGAATTTCACTATGATATTGTCTATAAAATAATTTACTAAAAGTTTTGGAAAGAATAGTTTTATCTTGATATTTAAAGGCATGAATTATTTTTTTGCTATGCTCATTAAATTTAATTAAACTACGAGATTTATCATAATAAGGTTTATGTTGAAAGCATTTTGCACAACACATATTATCTAAAATTGATATATCTAATCTACTACCACAAATAATACAGTAGGGTTTTGTAATAAAATCAAGTTTCTTCCAACAATTTGGACAAAAATCTTCTTTAGTTTCAGTCATTTCAGTACAAGACAAACACCTTGCTGGCAAAATGTAATCTATAAGATAATTATAAAATCTACTAATTTTGTCCACGTAATAAAGCAACTTTTTAAGCGATGTCGAATATTGGATTTACCGGCCTACGAAAACATGGATTTCTAATACTAGACTCATCTGTTGACTCGATAGATACACAAGGGCTTTTAATCTCATAAGGAGGACCAGCTGTGCATGATAATAATTGCAAGAGCATAACAAAAAACACAGAGAATCTTAATAGTTTTGTAACAATTGTCATTTAAAATTAATTTTTTACCTTATATTTTATAGATAAATTAACCTAATTTGTAATATATCTCAAGTATATTTGATAAATAACAAGTATTATATATAAAATACATAATAGCTTGTGGTATTTTCTTGATAACCCATATATACTCAAGAATCAATAAATCAAGGAAGCGATGATAAATATACCCTTTAAAGAAAGACCCCCTTATGCTAAAAAGTATAATAGTTGGCGTATTAGAATTTTATATTCGATAATTATTGGTTATTCGACATTCATACTTTGTCGTCAGAATTTTAATATTGTAATGCCTGCTTTAATGGAGCATTTCGATGTAACAAAAACTCAACTTGGTTGGATTTTAACAACCGCCTCTATATTTTATGGTGTAGGAAAGTTATGTAATGGATTCTTGAGTGATAGATCAAATGCTCGTATATTTATGGTGGTTGGTCTTGCCTGTGTAGGTATTATAACATTGTTATTAGGTTTTGCTTCAAGTATCACATCTCTTGGTCTTTTGTGGATTCTGAATAATTGGTTTCAATCCATGGGCTGGCCGCCTGCAACACGTATGTTGACTTATTGGTATGCTTCTAAGGAATTAGGAACGAAATGGTCTTTGGGAGCCACTTCTAATCAAATTGGTGGAGCAATTACTATGATAGTGTGTAGTTATTTAATAGACTTTTACGGTTGGGAATCAGCGTTTATAATTCCCGGAATAGTTGCATTATTAATATCATTATTTTTATTTAATAGGTTACGTAATTCTCCTAATGAGGTTAATTTACCTATAGTGGAAGAGTATAAAGAATGTGCTATATCTCTTGATAGTGATTGTGATAATTTATTAACGACTCAACTAATAAAAATTGTATTTTGTAATAGGTTAATGTGGTATGTGTGTTTTGCCAATATGTTTGTCTATATCGTACGTTCTGGCATAATGTTTTGGGCTCCTGTATTTTTGTACGAACTAAAGAATGTTACTATTACTCAAGCTGGTTGGCAAGTTGCTTCTTATGATATCTTAGGTTTAATTGGTGGTATTGTTGCTGGGTGGATGTCAGATAAAATATTTCAAGGACGACGTGGACCAGTTGGTTCAGTATTTATGTTTGCTTTGGCTTTTACTATCATTTTATTTTGGCAAATACCAAATGAGAATGAAATATTTAGTATAATTACTCTTGCTTTAGTTGGTTTTTTTGTAGCTGGACCGCAAGTCTTAATAGGTATTGCTACAGCAGATTTTACTAATAAACAAGCTGTTGGTACGGCTAATGGTCTTTCAGGTTTATTTGGTTATCTTGGTGCTGCGTTAGCTGGTGTATGTGTCGGTTGGATTTCTGATAATTTAGGCTGGAATGGTGTTTTTTTATTTTTTAGCCTTTCTGCTTTCTTAGGGGCAATACTTTTTTCTTTAACTTGGAATCATAGTTCTAGAAGAATTGCATAACCATGTTACTTAGTTGTACTGTCAGAATTTGCTTGCCAAAAATATATAAATTTATATAAATGTTAATAATAAATTAATAAAGGTTTACTGTGACTCAAGAATATACATTTTCAATGATTAAGCCAGATGCTACGAGAAGAAATATAATTGGTAAAATTAATTCTTACTTAGAGAATAAAGGGCTGAAAATAGTAGCTCAAAGAATGACTATTTTAACTAGAGATCAAGCAGAAAATTTTTATGCAGAACATAGATCAAGAGCATTTTTTAATAGTTTAATAGAGTACATTATTTCCGGTCCAGTTGTCTTGCAGGTGCTTAAAGGGGAAAATGCTGTTTTACAAAATCGTAAAGTAATGGGAGCTACTAATCCAAATGATGCTGAATTAGGTACAATTCGAAAAGATTTTGCAGAGAATATTGAGGCTAATAGTATCCATGGTTCTGATAATTTAGAGAGTGCTGAAAGAGAAATAAAAATTTTCTTTACTGAAAAGGAAATTGTAGAATAATTATAGTCATTATGCAATATAGTGTTGTAGTTATTGGTGGTGGTCATGCTGGTTGTGAGGCAGCGTCAGCTTCTGCACGTCTTGGTGTAGATACTCTTTTAATTACTCTAAAACTAGATAATCTTGGTGAAATGTCTTGCAATCCTGCAATAGGTGGAGTAGCAAAAGGTACTTTAGTAAAAGAGATAGATGCACTTGATGGACTCATGGGTAAAATTATAGATCAAGCTGGTATCCATTATAAAATGCTTAATGAAAGCAAAGGACCAGCAGTTTGGGGACCAAGAGCTCAAGCTGATAGAAAGCTTTATAAAAAATCTATGTATAATGTTTTGATAAATCACCCAAATTTGACAATTTTATGTGCATCTGTAGAAAATATTGAAATCCACGACTCTAAAGTACAGGCATTAATCTTAGATGATGGTACGCGCATTGCATGTCAAAAAGTTGTGTTAACTACAGGCACGTTTTTATCCGGACTCATTCACATAGGAACTAAAAAAATCCCATCGGGCAGAATAGGTGAAAAGCCGTCATACGGCTTATCTAACGCATTAAAATCTTTCGGTTTTTCTCTTGGTAGGTTAAAAACTGGTACTCCTCCAAGAATAGATGGAAGAACAATTGATTATAACGAGGTAGAAGTGCAGGCTGGAGATGTCGTACCACGTCCTTTCTCCGAACTCACAGATTCTGTTAAGATAAAGCAAATAAATTGTTTCGTTACTAGAACAACTGAGCAAACTCATGAAATTATTAGGAATAATTTAAATAAATCAGCTATGTATTCTGGACAAATTAAGAGTATAGGACCAAGATATTGTCCATCCATCGAGGATAAGGTTACTAGATTCTCTAAAGCAAGTCACCAAATATTTTTAGAACCCGAAGGTTTAGACGACCATACTATATACCCAAATGGTATATCTACATCGTTACCTGAAGATATACAATTAGCATTGTTAAAAACAATCCCTGGTCTTAAAAATGCTACTATGTTAAGACCGGGATATGCAATAGAATATGATTATGTTGATCCAAGAGAATTAAAAGTAACGTTAGAAACAAAAAAAATTAAGGGATTGTATTTAGCTGGTCAAATTAATGGCACCACTGGCTATGAAGAAGCCGCGGGACAAGGAATTATGGCTGGCATTAATGCAGCCTTATCGCTAAAGAATCAATCAAATTTTATTTTGACCAGAGCAGATGCCTATATTGGTGTTATGATTGATGATTTAATTACGCTTGGTACAATAGAACCTTATAGAATGTTCACTTCTAGATCTGAGTATAGGCTTTCTGTTAGGGCAGATAATGCAGATTTAAGACTAACTCAAATGGCTATAGATATTGGTATTACATCTGATTTACGTAAAGAGATTTTTAGCAAAAAGTGTGACGATATTCATAAAGCAAAAAATATTGTCAAAACTATTTCTTTAACTACTACTAAGTTAGCTAATCTGGGTGTGTCTATATCACAGGATGGTTCATATAAAACTGCCTTTGATTTATTAGGGCTACCAAATTTTGGTGTCGATAAAACAATAGAGATATTTCCAGAACTTATTTCATTAAATAGAAAAATTCTTCATTATCTTTGTATTGAATCAAGATATTCTTCTTATTTGATTAGACAAAATGCAGATATTCAATTATTTAAAGAAGAAGAGTTGGAATTATTAGATGATGACATTGATTATTTTAAAATACCAAGTTTGTCTAGAGAAGTGCAAGAGAAACTCCATTATCATAGACCGGCTACTATTGGTGCGGCTAGAAGAATATCTGGAGTTACTCCAGCTGCTTTAATAGCAATTATAATTTATATAAAAACAAGATATAGAAATTAATGTATGACTGTCATAATGTTCCACGTGAAATATTGGATGCCCTTGAAAAGTATCAATCATTAACATTGAAATGGAATAAAACTATTAATCTTGTCTCTTGTAATACCGAGTGTGATTTTTGGGTAAGACATATCTTAGATTCTTTACAGTTAATGAAGTACATAAATGATCAAAATGTTCATCTAATAGATGTTGGTTCTGGTGGTGGATTTCCAGGGATAGTATTGTCTATTGCTGGAATAAAAAATGTTACTCTAGTAGAATCTGATATGAGAAAATCTATTTTTTTATTGCAAGCTTCTAAAATTTCTAGTAACAAAGTCAATGTTATTAATCAACGAATAGAAGCTATTAAGTTAGATTGTGATATATTAACTTCTAGGGCTTGTGCTCAGTTAGAGAAAATATTTGTTTATACTAAACATATTAATGTAAGAAATAAGTATTTATTGTTTAAAGGTAAGCAGTATCAAAAAGAAATTGAAATTGCTAAAAAGAGGTGGTCTTTTTGTCATTCTATATATGATAGTGAGACTTCTAATAATAGTAAGATTCTAGAAATTAGTAACATATATGACAAAAATAGTTGCGATAGTTA
Source organism: Pseudomimeciton antennatum (assembly GCA_913698435.1). Taxonomy (NCBI): domain Eukaryota; kingdom Metazoa; phylum Arthropoda; class Insecta; order Coleoptera; family Staphylinidae; genus Pseudomimeciton; species Pseudomimeciton antennatum. The sequence goes on from CAJYCV010000051.1 coordinate 25,021, forward strand.
ATCAAAAAGGCGGAGTTGCAAAAACTACAACTACTGTAAATTTATCGACAGCTTTGTCTGTAATGGATAAAAAGATTTTGGTAATAGATTTAGATCCTCAAGGAAATAGTAGCACTGGCTTTGGTATAAGCCAACAGGACAGAAAAGTTACTATTTACCAGGTGTTAATTGGTTCAAAAACGATTGAAGAAGCCATAATACAAACGAATATTTCAAATTTACAATTAATTACGGCTAACACTAATTTATCTGGTGCTGAATCGGATTTATTAAGTATAAAAAAGCGTGAATATTTATTATCAGATTTATTAAATAAGTTAGTCAGTAAATATGACTATATTATTATAGATTGCCCTCCTTCTCTTAACCTGCTAACAGTTAATGCATTAGTGGCTTGTGATTATGTATTAATCCCTATGCAATGTGATTTTTATTCATTAGAGGGATTAAGTCATTTGCTAAAAACAATTGAAATTGTAGAAAAGAATTTAAACCCAAAAATAAAAATTGCTGGTATTTTATTTACTATGTATGATAAACGCAATCGGTTAACTGAGCAAGTAGAAGATGATGTTAGAAAATGCTTAGGGAAATTGGTGTTTAAGACAGTTATTCCACGGAATGTAAAGCTATCTGAAGCACCATCTTACGGTCAGCCAGCAATTATTTATGATCATAAATGTACTGGCTCTATTGCTTATATAGAACTTACAAAAGAGATTTTAGGTAGAAATATATGAAAAACAAAAGTTTAGGCAAAGGGTTATCAGCTTTGCTTGGGGAAGAGGTTTTTACTGTAGAGAAAGATGAGTTAGTAAAAATTATAGATATTGATAAAATTGAAGCTAGGAATAATCAACCAAGGAAAAAATTTGAATATGATAAAATAAAAGAATTAGCTGACTCCATAAGTAATAATGGTTTGTTACAACCAATCATTGTTAGTTCAATTAGTGATGGGAAATATAAAATTATAGCTGGTGAGAGACGTTGGCGTGCTTGTAAGGTAGCTAAGCTTACTGATATCCCTGCTATTATAAAAGATTTAGGGGATAAAGAAATTATCGAAATAGCTCTAATTGAAAATATTCAAAGAGAGGAATTATCAGTTATAGAAGAATCTGAAGGATTTGAGCGGTTAATAAAAGAGTTTGGTTATACACAAGAGCAACTAGCAGAAAAACTTAGTAAAAGTCGTAGTCATATAGCTAATTTATTAAGACTAAATCAATTACCGCAATCTATTAAGGATAAAATAAACGAAGGACTTTTAACTATGGGGCATGCAAGATGTCTAATTAATCATGAGCAGGCTGAGGTAATAGCTAATCATATTATTGAGAATGATTTAAGCGTTCGACAAACTGAAGATATAGTAAGAAATTGGTCTAAAAATGAATATACAAAAACCCCAGAACATGATAAACGTATAGGAAAAAGTTTTCTAAAAGAAAGTAGTAAAGAGAATGATCTACAATTATTAGCTAAATCTTTGTCAGAAAGGTTTAATATAAAAGTAACTATTGAAGACTACCCAATTGGTGGAAAATTAACATTTCACTATGGTAGCTTAGAAGAGCTTGATTCAATTTTGTCGAGGTTAAATTAAATGCAAATTTTTCTAGATAGTGCTGATGTTAAAGAAATTGATGAGATTAACCAATTAGGTATAATTGATGGTATAACTACAAATCCTTCCTTGATGTCTAAGACAAAAGATGATTTTGTCTCAACTATTGCAGAAATATGTAAGATAGTAACTTTCGATGTTAGTGTTGAGGTACTTGCAAGCGATGTTGATACTATGATTAGTCAAGGTAATAAGATCCTAGGAATATCCAACAATATTGTGATTAAATTACCTATGACATGGAACGGTATTAAGGCGTGCCAATATTTTGTCTTTAAAAGAAAAAAAGTGAACATGACATTATGCTTTTCTGTTAATCAGGCACTTATCGCTGCAAAAGCCGGAGCATCTTATATATCACCTTTTATCGGTAGACTTGATGATATAGGTCAAAATGGTATTAGTTTAATAAGCGATATAAGACAAGTATATAATAATTATCAGTATCAAACAAAAATCCTTGCTGCATCTATAAGAAACCCTAACCACGTTTATCAATCTGCTATGTATGGGGCTGATGTTGCTACAATGTCTGGTAAAATTATCAAACAACTATTAGATCATCCACTAACAAATTCAGGTTTAGAGATTTTTAATAAAGACTGGACTAAATCGGGGTTAAAAATTTAAGAAAATCATATACTTGTATAACCTAAACATTTATGCAAAATTGCCAAGTGAACGAGCTTACAGCTTGGTTATGGTAGAAAGAAGTGGTAATGTTAAAGCACAGGTTATTGAAAAGGTTAATATAAAAACCATAGAAAAAGCAACGATGAATAATATAGCTATCGGTTCGACAATTTTATCTGATGAATGGAACTTTTATAAAGTATTGCAAAACTTCTATAATCATGCATGTAAAACGTAATTCTGGGGTGAATAGTTAGAGCTGTTTAATAACATTCTTGTAAATGTCGCAAAATATTTGGCATATAAAATTTTGGTAAATTCTTATGAAAATTGAATCATTAAGCAATTTAGAAATATCGTTTAATGAAGCTTTATCAAGGATAGGAAAAGCTGTACTAAAAAATGATGACATGATAATTGAAAACGACGATAAGGCAAAACCATTTGTAAAATGGGTAGGGGGGAAAAGAAGTTTAATAAAAGAATTATCGACAAGGACACCGCAAACTTATAAAAGCTATTATGAACCATTTGTAGGAGGAGGATCACTTTTGTTTGCTCTTGCTCCAGCTAGTGCGACTATATCAGACATAAACCGAGATTTAATTATTACATATGCTGTGATTAAAAATAAACCTCAAGAATTGATAAAGCTACTGGCAAAACATAAAGTAAATCATTGTGAAGAATATTATTACAAAATCCGAAAACAGTTTATTCTTGATAATGATATGGAAGTTGCTGGACGTTTTATATATCTTAATAAAACATGTTATAATGGGCTTTATAGAGTCAATAACAAAGGTGAATTTAATGTGCCTATGGGGAGGTACAAAAATCCAGCAATAGTTGATGAGACAAATATAATAGCTTGTAGTAAATTACTACAAAATGTTGATGTAAAACATCAAGATTTCAGCAAAGTCTATCCAAATAAAGGTGATTTTGTTTATATTGACCCTCCTTATCATCCTATAACTAATGCATCTTTTACTAAATATACCAAACTTGATTTTATAGAAACAGATCAGATAAAACTTTATCAAAAATGTAAAGAGTTAAACGATAAGGGTGTATATTTTATGCTTTCAAATTCTAATATTCAGTTTATAAAGCAGATGTATAAAGATTTTTATATAGAGATTATTGAAGCACCCCGCACTATTAATTGTAAAGCTAATAAAAGGAAAAATGTAGAAGAGGTTTTGATTAGAAATTATGAATAAAACACAAGGTGGAACAATTGCAAATAAAACAGGGAATGAACTTGATACTAATTATCTTTCAATATAGAATTAATAGGATTAACGATCCAATTCCAACTAGTGATAGACTTAACAATTTGAGGACTTGTTTCATATTTTAATATAGCATCCGACATTCTATTTAACACATCCTCCATTGAATGAAATAATTTGTTGTAAAAGAATTTTTTTTTATTTCCCACATATTCTCAGCAGGAATGTGGGGTATGGTTTAAAAAATTCTTTCCACCCCTCATATATATTATCATTTCAACTATTTTATAATTTCATTAAAAAAATTCTGTATTGTTTTTGTAGTGTTTTTTTGGCAAAATTCCCCAAAATTAACCTACAAAACAGTCTATTTTTAACCGTTTTTCACGGGGAGGAAATATGACAGAATCATTAATTTTTTCCGATGACTTAGTTGAAAATTATGATACTATTTTCTATAATATAGTCGGTAACTTCGTCCCCCCTGAATGGCAAAACCTTACTAATAATTGTGGTAAACAATTAAGTAAAACTTCTCGTCAACTTCTCTCTTTGGTAGTTTCTTGCATGAAAACTGATAACTACAACAATACACAAGAATTACAAGAAGGCTATCACTTCTTCGAGAAAGAACTAGGAGTTTGTCAAAGACGAGTTAGACAATGTCTCAGAGAATTAAAAATAAGTGGGTTCATTGATTTTACTTTAATTACTACGATCAAATATAACATAAAATGCCGCAATATTTTATGTATCAAACTCATTAAGAAATTTATAAGTTTTCGTAAAGCTAATGATAATTCTTCTCACTCTAATTATACAAATATTCAATCTAGCCATAAAAAAATTTCAACTCAGCAGGAAGAAAAATTTAACCCAAATGGCAAAAAATTTCCCCCACACAATATAATAGATAATAATATATCTATATCTTTATCTAGATGTGAAAAAAATGAAAAAAATTGTGGACAAAGTTTGCCAGAGCTTGAGTCAGCTAAGGAGCAAAACTTTAATTTGCCGTCTGAGGGAACAGTAAGAACAGGTGAACAAAGTTTGTCAGAGCTTGAGTCAACTGAGGAGCAAAGCTTTAATTTGCCGCCTGAGGTAACGGTAAGTTCAGATGAACAAAGTTTGTCAGAGAGTGAGTCAACTGAGGAGCAAAAATTTAGTTTGCTGCCTGAGGTAATGGTAAGCTCAGTAAGTAAAACGTCACCCTGCAATTCTACAGACTGCAATTCCGGCGATGCAGCTCTAACTGATGACGAGTCAGACTCAGATTCCGATTCAACAGGTGGAGCTTCAGGAAATAGTGGGGTTGAGCAGGAGCCAAGTAGGGAGTTATCAAGTTGGATTAGCAATCTTGCCAACAAGGCTAAAAGCTTGTATGCATCTAAGAAGCTAGAGGAGTTTCACCCATTGACCAAAGAAGATGGTGCTTTGTTAAGAATGAGAACAGGTACTGACTACGAGTTGAGTTATATTAACAAGCTGTTAATTCACCTTAGCAAGAAATATCCTGATCGTCCCTTTCCTTGCAAGCAAGCAGTACTGAATTACATGAAAATAGCTTTGATTTATGAACTGCGTAAATCAACTTTTGTAAATGACGAGAATTTTAACTTTATGGATGATGCTACCAGAGCAAGAGAAGCCCGTTTGAGAGCGGTAGAAGCAAATAAGGACACTTCGGAACTATGGCAGTTGAAACGCAAGATTGTTGGAGCTTTTGAGTCTGATACTGCTGATAAATTGCTGACTAGCTGTCGTTTTTTTGGAGTATATGACGATGAATACCAGATTGATTTAGGAGATATGTCTTTGTCAGAAACTGATAAAGACAAATTGCTTAATCAAGTGCAAGCGGTATATGGCAAGCAGGTTGAGCTATTGCATATTATTAGCAAAAACACCACTGCCACTAGCAATAAATCAGCGTCAGTTTATTTAGGGCTAAGTCAACTAGACCCAAAGTCAGTATGGTACAAAATAAGGGAATATTTGTTAAAGTCACGCGGTGAATTCATTGATCAAACCTGGTTTAGCAAGTTAGAAGCAATTGAAGAAGATGTGACCAGCAAGAAGATCACTCTTAAACCATCCAGTGCCTTTATTGGCTATTGGATTAAGAATAATTACTGGGGAGATTTAAGAGTGGCTTGCAGCAGCCAGAATTTTACTTTTGAGTTGCTGCAAGTCCGATAGAATGGCAGGATTGTAATAGGGGTTCCCGAAATAAAATGCATTAATACTTTTTGTGTTATAACAACAAAGAGAGAGGGTTTAAAAACAATGATTAACATTAATAAAACTATGCAAACCATAACAGGAAAAAGGATATTAAGTTGTTTTGATGTAGCTAATTACTTTCTGGTCTTAGTCGATAGAGAAGCTGGAGATACCATAACTCAACTAAAATTGCAGAAGTTGATTTATTTTGCTCAAGGGATCAGCCTAGCCTTATTAGATAGCCCCTTATTTAATGAAGAAATTGAAGCTTGGGAACATGGGTCTGTAGCTAGGGAGTTACGTAGAACATTTGGTAATTTCAAAGGTAGTGATATCCCAGCCCCTGGTGAAATTGATTTTGACTTATATGCTCGAGAAGAAAAAGCATTGATCTATAAAGTGTATGCTGTTTATGGAGAACACACAGCCTCTTACTTACTCCAGCTAATTCACAAACATTCAATTTGGCGTGATGCTATGGCTACGGATAACAAGATTATTAGTAAACAAAAGATGAGTGAATTTTTTAAAAGATTGATTAACACTGACTTTTTATTAATGTCACAAAAAGACGAGTTAATAATTGAAACTGCAGAAGATCAATGGTGGATGAATTATGATGGTAGAGTTTCAGCGGAAGATGTAAGGATTAATAAAATCTTGCAATCAATAGAGGAACTTAAAGCAGGAAAAGGGATCAGGCATGAGAAAATTAACTATTATGGCAAATAGAGCAAAAGACTAATTGTATTAAGCAAAAAAAGAATAATTACAAAGAAGTTAATAATATTCAAGAGTTAGTTAATGAGGATTGAAACCAAAATAAAACCAAAATAAAAAATTATTATGATTTATAAAACCTGATAGTAATACGGCTTACAAGTATACGAGTCTCTGACACTGAGTCATAAGGTTACACCCTAAACTACTAATTTATAACTATTTTGCTGAGATTCTTGGCAATTTTTGTCACTTTTTTACATTTTTTGACAAAAATTGTTCGTGAAATCACCCGGGGGTGCCTGCGTCGCAAAACGGGGTATAGGGGGCGTTTCGCGAAAATTTTTTTGAGGTAATTAATCACTTGTTATTAAAAATTTTCACTTTTTTTAGTTTTTATTTTACAAGGATTAGTATTTTTATATTGCTTGAATAAAAAATTTAATAATAATATAAAAAATAGAAAATAACCTATTGACAGCAATTACTAGTTGTAATACTATGCAAAACATAAGAGGAATTTTAGTGAATCAACTGGCAAAAAACCTGGAAATCAGGTATAATAAAGGGGATTACAAGGAATTTTTAAAGATGTCTATATGATTAAAAATTATGGTTTATTTGAAAGATATTTAGCAAAGATATCATCTAGCACCATCAGTAAGTTTGGCTCAATAGAGGATATTTCTAATTTTCTATTATATCTCTGTGAGCATGGTAACATTGTTATCGCAGCCAAAAAGGCTGGTTGTATTTCACCGCTTAGATTACACCGGGTTATTAATAGCGATAAATATTTAGGCAAATGTGTCAATTTAGCTTTAGCCATTGCGGTAGATCGAGCAGAAGGAGTGCTATATGATAGGGCAATTAACGGTTATGAGGAAGTGACGTATAACAAGGATAATCAGGCAATTGCTACTAAAAAAAAATATTGCTCTAAGTCGTTGCTGGAATATCTTAAAGCTAATTCTCAGAAATATCAAATAAGAAAGCATGAAGGTAGTAGTTTTGGGAAAAGTAGTAGTGGAACAGAGCAAAAGGTACAAACCCAAGAAATGGCAAAGATGATTGATATAACTAATTTTGAGATAGAATCTTATGGGGCAGAATATAGAATTGCCAAAGAATAGTAAGAGCAAAGTGATGAAAACTATTAGTAAAACCAACAAAGAGCTAGCTAACTCTAGCAGCATTGGACTTCTTTCGAAACTCGCTTATGCTGAGGAATTTGCAGGAGACACGGAACGCAGAACCGCAGCGTACTCAAATGTACGTGAGGATTCGAGTACCGGATCGACGCACAAATTACCAGCAGAAGTAGAGTTTCGAAAGAAGTCTATTAAATTTCCGGTGGAGTGGTCACCTTATCCATTCCAGTTGCCTTTGTGGAGGTATTTATATTCTGGTGGTAAGAAAGCTATAGCCATTTGGCATAGAAGGGCTGGTAAGGATATTATGGGTATTAATTGGATCACTGCTAGTGCTATTCGAGAAATTGGCATTTATTGGTACGTATACCCTACCTATAATCAAGCCAAGATGAGTATATGGGATGGTATGACATTATCGGGACGTCCATATATGTCATTTATTCCTAAAAGCATTATTGCTCGTAGTCAACAATATAAGCAACGGATATTATTTAAAAATGGCTCAGTGATTCAATTTGTTGGTAGTGATCGTTATGCTACTATCAGGGGTAGTGGTATTAAGGGAGCAGTTATCTCGGAATATTCTTACCATGATCCACGAGCTATGAGCTGCGTTATAGAGCCGATGGTAATTCGTAATAATGGCTGGTTGCTTTATTTGTATACTCCTTCTGATAATCCAAAATTAACACATGGTGAAGAATTATACCAGAAATACCAAGATAGTCCGGAAGTATTTTGCCAGATAAAAACTATTGAAGATACTACTGATCATGAGGGTCAACCATTAGTCGATAAGAGTAAACTTGATTCTGTTGACATGAGTAACGAAGAGATTCAAAGAGAGTTTTATTGCGATTTTGCTGCCTATCGTTACAAGAAAGCTGATCAAGGAGGTACCTTTGTTGAACAATTACGGCTAGCTGAAAGTCAGGGGCGTATTGGCTATGTGCCATTTGATGCAAGTTATCAGGTTAATACTTACTGGGATATAGGTATTGTTGATTATACGGTGATTTGGTTTGTTCAAGAGAAACAAGACAGTATAGATATTATCGATTTTCATATGAATAGGGGCAAAGATTTAGAGTTTTATCTTAATCATTTAAGAGCTAGACCCTATCAATATGGGCGTAATGTATTGCCGCATGATATGAGTCGAAGACAAATGCCGACTTTGGATACTCGATTACAACAAGCTAATGAGATAGCCGAAAAAGTAGGCTTCCCACCTTTTGCTATTGGTAGGAAATATTTGCGAGAAGAGATGATAACTAAAGCCAGAAATCTGCTAGGCAAGTGCCGAATAGATGCCGAAAAATGTCAGCGTGGTATTAACGGTCTTTATGAGTTTGATGCTACTAAAAGGGGCGTGCATTCTAGCTCCTCAAGAGCTACTGATATAACTGAGAGTTTTTGTTATTTATCAATGGACGTTAAGACTGGTAATGAGCAACAGCAATCACAATATAACATACTAAAATATCGTAAAGTAATGAATGATTATAATGCTTTGGAGAGGTAAATAGGATGGGTGGAAGTAATATAAATATAAACAGCAATAATATAGATGAGGTAGTATAATGCCATTTTGGAATAAGCCATGGAAATCAATTAAAAGTTCTATTAACAAGTATGTTCCTGGTGGTAAATATCTTACTGGTGATGATCTAGCAAGGCACAAACGTAACTATAATGAATCACGCGATCGCTATGAGAACTGTGTTAGGGAAGTAAAGAATACTATCAATAATCTATCTCGTGAAATACAACAATCGATGCATGGTTTACGTTCTCTAGAAGAGCAACAATACCAATATAGCAATAGAAGCTATGAGATGGAAAACCAGTTAAATCAATATGCTAGCCAATATGAGAGTAACTTAAAGAACATAGAAGTACAAAGAGCTAGGCTATCTTCCTCAGCTAAACAACTTAAACAATCTTTTGCAGCATTGCAACAGAAGGCTCCAGCTCTTGAAACAAGGATGAGAGAGGTGGAACAATTACCAGGTGTTTTCCAAAATCTCTACGACCGAGTAGCCCAGCAAAAAGAAAGTTTGCGAGGCTTAACCGAAGAAGAAGCAGGCAGTACAATTGCCAAACATCAGCAAGATGTTGAATTGTTAAAAAAGCAACGTCAGGAAATAGAAGAGAAAATACGTCATTCTATGAATGATATTACCAGGGAACATAAAAATATAAGTAGCGAAAAAGCAGAGCTTGAGCATCAGTTAGGTAACTATCAAGCAAGTCAAAATCGTCTGTTGCGAGATACTAGTAATTTTGATCAGGCAAGACATCAATTAATTAGTTGCATTGAACAATATAAACAACACAAAAACATAGAAGAACAAATAGCGGCTGATTATGCTAGTAAACAATCACATATTGAAGGTCTGCGAAACAAATTAAATGATTATAGTTCATCTGCTCAAAGACAATTGGATAGTTATGCTCATGATCTAAAGTGGCGTGCTGAGAAATATGAGAAATCAGCCAACATTACAGGTTTGGTACAGGGGATAACTCTTGGTGCCTTAACTTTTGGAGCTGGAATGGGACTCACATCACTAGGAGCAGGGGGAGCAGCCGGAACAGCTGGTGTAGTGGGAGGAACTTCAACACTTGGACAGCTAGGTTTTGGACTAAAATGTTTAGCTCCATTGGTTGGTATTGGTCATTATATGAATACATCAAATATTATGCGTAGACTTAGAGGGGGGATTGAACAATTTGATCTTGCTAATGACTATCAATACGATGGTATGTCAGGAGATTTAGACCAAATGGCAAGATACGGTAGATCAGGATTAGCAAAAATGCCGATACCTGAACTTGGTGGTTTAAAACAAGCAGTGGAGCATTTTAACATGAGGTCAGTACCACAATTAAAAGATTTACCACAATTATCTGAATCTCTGGGCAAGATAGTCTCACTTAAGGATATTGAAGGGTTAACCCTTGGCTTACCTAAAATGACTGCAGCTAGTGGTAAGAACTATAACTATGAGGTGTTATATGATAACGAGTTTATCAAGAAACTCAAGAAAGTGTCAAAGAAGCTTGGCGAGCCATATTTAAAGCCAAACTCAACCATACACCCAAACGCAACACGTAATATGGTGACAGCTTATGGCTGATAATGATTTAAATGAAAAGATTGAATATTTTGATAATCTCAAGAGCAAGCGGGAGAAATGGCATCATATATGGGATGAGCTGAAGAAATATGTTTGTCCACAAACTGAGAGTAATAAGGTAATATTTGATTCAACTTCTATTTGGTCAAGAGAGCAGTTAGCATCAGGTTTACAAAGCTTGCTGGTAAATCCAGCAATGAACTGGTTTAACCTTACTATAGTCGCTGAAAATGAAGAGCAGCAAGAATATTTAACCACCGCTGAACGCAATATGCTAGCCCAAATGCTAGAAAAAACCCTAATGGATATATTCAATAATCCGTCTTCTAATTTTTATAGTCAGATTCATCAGTTTTTTTTGAATTTATCAGCTTTTGGCACCGCGATATTTTATGTTGAAGAAGATTTAGAATTAACTCAAACTCTGTTCTTCCGTAATATTAATTTACAGGAATGTTATTTTGAAGAAAACAAGTTTGGCTTTGTTAATACAATGTATCGACTATTTAGTATGCCAATTAAAACTGCATCAGCTAAATGGGCAGAGTTTGCCCCTTTCAAGGAAAGGTTAGCCCGGAATCCTGATGAAATAGTAGAAATATTGCACATAGTTAGCCCGCAAGCTCAAAATCAGAAAAATAAAGGCAGAAAAGCAATAGTAACAGCTAGTCCTTCAACATCTAGCTCATCAATAGTTGAGTATAGCTCAGAATATATTTACCTAGCTGAACAAAAAATTATCAGTCAATCAGGCTATTCTTATTTCCCGTTTTTTGTAACGCGGTGGGTAAAAGAAGAAGGTGAAGTATATGGCTATGCTCCGGCTCATCATGTGCTACCTGATATTAAACTACTCAATAGTTTAAGACAAATTACCCTGAAAGTAGCCCAGAAACAACTAGACCCACCATTATTAGTGCCAAAAGATGGGTATTACCTACCACTCTATACTACGCCAGGTAGTATTAATTTTTACCGTAATGGTATGGCAGACAAAATAATACCACTAACTGGTATGGAAAATATCTTACCTACTGAAATAGAGCAAAATCAATGTCGCGATGCCATATACAAGGCATTCTATATCGATATATTCAGAATGCAAAAGGAAAATAAAGAAATGACTGCCACCGAGGTACAAATTAGGACGGAGGAACAATATCGTTTAATGTCCCCGATGGTTGGTAGAATCGAGAGTGAGTTGTTAAATCCGTTAATCATGGCAATATATCAAACGCTAATCAAATATAACAGAGTACCAATCTTAGAGGGAGCAACAATCCAGCCTGAGATAGAGATTGAATATGTTTCACCATTATCCAGGGTACAGAAAACATCAGCAATATCTAGTGTTGAGCAAGTATTAGGTTTCTTCCAACGAAGTGGTATCAGTAACTTTTTTCCTGAGATATACGATAATATTGACTGGGACAAATGTTTTAAACTATTTTTTGAGTTGCGAGAAGCCCCAAGCTCAATCCTCAAAAATGAGCAAGAACTATTACAAATCAGACAACAACGTAAGATGATGCAAATGCAACAGTTACAACAGCAACAAATACAAGGGTAAGGAAGAACAAATGAAAATATCAATTAATTCCTCATCCCCACCAAGTTTACTAACAAAAGAGCAATTAAAATCAATTTATTTGAAGCTTTTTAGTGGAGAAGATGGTAAAATAATATTAGAGGATTTAGCCCAAATAAGCGGCATATATCGCAGCAATTTTGTTCGGCAAGAAAGTGATTACACAGCCTTTCTTGAAGGACACCGGGCTTTGTTCCTATATATATGCTCGCAGGCTTCAGAAGATGATGAAGTTAATAATATTGATGGTGCTAAAAATACTAATGAATCAGATAAATAATGGCGATATTTAGTAATAGTTAGGAGGTTATATTATATGTTTTTATCAAAATTTCTTGATCCTAAGAATGATTTTTGTTTTCGCCAAATTTTTGGTACTGAAAAGAATAAAGATATACTTGTTCATTTTTTAAATGATGTCCTAAAGTTTGAAGGTAGTGAACAAATAACTAATGTGGAATTTTTACCAACTATCCAAGACCCTGATATTGCTATGTACAGAAAGTCTATTGTTGACGTGTTATGTAAAGATCAACATGGTAATCAATTCATAGTAGAGATGCAGGTAAGTGAACATAAAGGATTTGAGAAAAGAGCTCAATATTATGCTGCCAAAGCATATTCTAAGCAAATACTCAAAGAAGACGAAAACCATAAAAAGTTAGCAGTATACGCTAAATTAAAAGGAGTAATATTTTTAGCAATAGCAGATTTTGTGATGTTTGACGATAAAAAACATTGGAAATCAAAACATCGTCTTTTAGATGAAGAGAGCTACGCCAATGATTTAAAAGATTTTCATTTTGTTTTTTTAGAACTCGAGAAATTTAATAAAACTATTAATGAGCTAGAAACTATTGAAGAGAAGTGGATGTACTTTTTTAAGCATGCAGGAGAGAGTACATTAACCTTAACAGAAATAGAGCATTTAATAGGTAAGGATGAGATTATTAGAAGAGCCTTTGAGGCTGTAGACCAAGCTAGCTGGTCAGAAGCAGAACTTAATACTTATGAGGAAATAACTAAAGCCCGTCTTGATAATTTAGCGGTAGAGCAGCAAAAAATTGAAAATGCTGAAGCTAGAGGAAAAGCTGAAGGTATTAAAGAAAACGCTATAGCTATAGCAAAGAAAATGCTGAAAGAAGGCTATCCTATGGAAACTATAAGTAAATTAACCGGGCTAACTATTGAAGAAATAGAGAAGTTAAAAAAAGAAATGGAAAAGTTAAGAGAAGAATAAGCAGATGAGCAAAGAACTAATTGCCAATAACTATGAAACTAGCCCTACTACTTCTGGTAATGACTGGTTAGCTAACATGCCTGAGGAAATACGTAAGTCTGAGTCACTTGGCAAATTCAAGGATGTCTCATCTTTAGCTCAGAGCTATTTAGAGGCAGAGAAGAGCTTAAATCAGCGAGTCGCTGTGCCAAAAGATGACAGCTCTGATGAAGAGTGGCATAAATTTTACTGTCGGCTTGGACTGCCTGAAGACAAGAGATACACTGATAAACGATCCAAGGAAGATGAGGAGTATTTAACTCGTTATGAGGACATGTTTTACCAAAGCGGATTATCTAAAAGACAAGGTGAAAAACTGCTTAATTCACTATATGGTTTCTCGCAGGATTTACAAAAACAGCAACAAAATGCTATTGAGCAAACACGTCACTCTCACATTGATTGGCTGAAAAATACTTATGGTAATGCCTTTGATAATAAAATGACAGTGATGCAGGCAGCCTTGTCTAAGTTTGGTAGTAAAGAATTGGCTGGATTAATTGAAGATTCGCATTATGCACCAGCTTTAGTAGATTTATTAGTACGAGTCGGTGAAACCTTAAAATCCGACTCGTTAGTAACTGGTAAAGAGCTACCTACAATTAATAATCGGGACGGGGCATTAGCAGAGATAGAAAAACTTGAATCTGATCCTGAGTTTGTGGTAAAATTAAGAAGTAAAGATCATACGGGACATGAGCAAGCTGTTAAACGTAGGGAACAGTTATACAAAATTGCCTACGATAAAAAACAATAAGAAATAACGTAACCAACCAATCATTAAAGTTATGATGTAGGTGACAACTCATTTAAGGCTGCAACTTCGCAATAACCTATTATAAAAGAGCCACTAATAGCATATATACCCGAAGGGTCGTTATCTGCATAGCAGACAACAACCATCTTAAGTTTTTCTTGATTCGAGTATAAATGATATCGTGCTTTAAATATTGATAGATTATTTGAGGAGGAAAAATGGAACAAATAACAGATGGTCTTAAAGAACAATTTGCCAAAAATATCAGCCTAGTTATTCAACAAGAAGGTTCTAAACTACGAAAATGCGTTACTAATGGTACGCAGGATACCGAGGTAATTAGCTTTGAGTCAATGACCACCCATGAGGTAGAGAGCAGAACTAGGCACCCAATCGATCCTGATGATCATTTGCACGGGCATTATGCTGCTGATGGAAACCGTGACAGGCTAGAACAAATAGAATTTAAAATACCAACTATTTCAAGACGGTTTTTGACAGCTTCCGCCTATCATTGGAACGCTACTATGGATAGGAACGACAAGCTAAACCTATTAACCGACCCCTCCTCACATTTTCCTAAAATGGCAGGCTGGGCAATGGGTAGGCAACAAGACCGGGTAATTATTAACGCTTTTGCCAGTCCTGTCAGAGCAGGACGAACAGGTAACAATGTGATTAACTTCGATGTAGTTAATAATGTGGTGCCAGTAGGAATTAGGGTTACTGATACTAATTTTACCTTAAATGCTCAAGTTGCAGTTGCTGCCAACAGAGGTATCATTAACTCGAAAAGAGCCGGGCTAACGGTTGATAAATTAATAAAAGCTCATCATATCTTAAAAAAACGCTCTTTTGGCATGTATGAAAAATTATACTTGCTGTGTTCAAGTAACCAAATCTCAGACTTGTTACGTGATCCACAAATTACTAATTATGACTATAATAACGTTAGAGCTTTAGTAAGTGGTGAAGTTAATAGTTTCTTAGGATTTACCTTTATTACTAGCGAGATGTTGGGTGGTATATTTGATAATAGTGGGGATGAGAACCAATCTAGATATGCTGTTAAAGATTGTTATGCCTTTAATGAAGGAGCTATAAGGTTCAACACGGTCAGTGGTTCTAACAAGAAGGGCATTGAAGAGCTAGTACAATACCACTATGCCAAGGTATTATATTACAGTGAAGCTTTTGGAGCTAGCCGTGATAATGAACAAGCAGTAGTAGTAATTAAATGTTTAGAGAATTACGATCGTAGCAGTCATCATGGTGTATTGTGGAAAGAAATAGAGGATGTAAATCACAAGAAAGGTGTGCATAGTATAACAATGCCATGGCAGATGTTTGGCAATCAATGTCGAAATATAGATAATACAGAGGATATTGATACTAATGCTCTAGCAGTAATTGCCAACGACAATTTAGCTACTAGGGGACGAGGACTCGTCATGAGAAGAGCGGCAGCCGGTGTTGTTGCTGTTGATGCTGATATTGTTGAAGATGCTGACTTTGCTGGTGTTGTTGTTGAGAATGAGCATGAGGATAATGCATAAGTGTAACTACCGTGAAATATGAAATTATCAAGAAGGCAGTAGTACTACTTGGGTCAAATGTTGGTATTAGTAGCATTGGTGGTGGCAGGGTATCAAAAGCCGAGGAATTATGTGAGGAGTTTGTTAATCCTGCTATTGAAGATACTGTACTAATGGTTAAATGGTCATTTGCCTTGCGGAGAGT
This sequence comes from Pseudomimeciton antennatum, assembly GCA_913698435.1. Lineage (NCBI taxonomy): Eukaryota > Metazoa > Arthropoda > Insecta > Coleoptera > Staphylinidae > Pseudomimeciton > Pseudomimeciton antennatum. The sequence continues at coordinate 41,129 of CAJYCV010000051.1, forward strand.
TGATAATATTGAAGCTAATAAAGATAATAGAAACAACTTCACCGAAATACCAGATATTAACGATTGCATTAAATGTGCAGTAATAGTGCCATCTAATCTACAATTTTACACAGAGGCAGGTAAGATTTACTTTAAGGGCGGTAAGCTTACCTCACTGTTTTACTACAGCAGAAACGTTGTTGATAATTTATTAGAGAATAATCGAACTATTTGGCAACAAGTACCTGCTAGCTTTAAGTTATTGGCGGCTTTGTCATTAGCCTCACAAGTATCATTTGCTATGTATTCGGACAGTGTGTTTACTGATGGATTAAAAAAACAATATTTAATCAAATTAGAAGAAACAAGAAGAATTTATGGGGTTGATTATAATTTAATTAATTCCGGCGAAGTGTAAATATTCTATGCAACAAGAACAATTTGTATACTCGCAAAAAAACAACTTCTCAGGTGGTGAGCTAACTCCGACCATTGAAGGTAGAACTGAGCTGGCATTGTATCAGAATGGTGTTAAGAAGCTGATTAACTTCATGTTGCTGCCGTCAGGTGGCATTATGCGTAGACATGGTACGCAATTTGTCCATTTATTCGATAATAATGTACCAAAGAAGATGGCAGCTGTGATGTTTTCAAGGAAATTATCTTACTTGTTGGTTTTCGAATCCTATAAGGAAGAGACTCGTTGCTTATTCTTTGTTGGTGGTGAGTTGTTATTAACTAGTAAAGTTATTAAGGACGATGGGCAAAATTTTCATTTTCGTCCTAAGGATTTTTCTTATGTAGTGTTTCAAGGAATTGCTTATATTTCCTTTGGTAACAAGAGACCAATCTTTAAATTCTCCGTTGATCCACAAATTGTCGAACAATTTTACCAACATATTGAAGAACAGGCAAGAAAGAGACAGGTAGAATATGGTGAAAGAGCTGAGATAGCTTCCAGTAGCAGCTATGAGCTAGCCAGTAGTTTTCCTGGTAAAGATAGGATGTTTATTATTGAACCGCTGAAATGTCAAGTTAACTATTTTACTGTAAGGCAAGCAGGACAAAATATCATACAAAAACCTTTTAATGAGGTAATTTATGGAGAGGAAGTAGATAAAATTAACGATACACTAAAAAATCTTTACCAACAAGCAGCAAGTTTATCATATAATAATAAATCTCCCATCTACCAAACCGAGCGAGAAACATTGTATTGTACTTCAGTGGTTACTTTTGAAAATCGGTTATGGTGCTTTGGGGTTAACAAAAATATTCATTCAATTTGGGCAAGCTATAAGGGAGATTTTAGTGATTTTAGGATGGCATATAGAACCTTACTAGAGGCTCGTAATCCTTTAACAGCTTTTTCGGCTACTTTCTCTTCCTCTACTTTTGATAATGTCCTATGGTCGGTGCCTTTTGCCGATGAATTATTATTAGGCACTAGTGATGGCATCTATTTAGTCAAAGAAGGAGATCGAGCTAAGGGGGAATTTGTCAAAATCCACAAAGAGATTGAGCTACCGATATCACCAATAAAGCCAGTACTGATTGGTAAGACCATCTTTTTTGTTGAAGGTAATGGCTGTAAAATCAATAGCTTATATTATTCACAAGAAAAAGGTGGCTTTCAGATATCAGACATCACTGCCTATGCTGAGCATATATTTGCTGGTGGCATCAGACAAATTGTCGGCTGTAATAGTCCCTTTTCAATGATAGTGGCAGTGTTAAAAAATGGTTCTTTTGCCAGTTTCATCTATTCGCATGATTTAAAAATTATGGGCTGGTCACAACATTGGCTGGGTGGTAATGGACAAGTATTAGGCATCACACCAATTTATGCTGAAAGTGCCGATATGTTGTATTTGCACGTTCGGAGAAATGATGATACTGGTGTAAGTAGCAAGGAATATCTGGAAGTGCTGCAAACTCGTTATTTTTCTGCTAAGCATTTTGTGACCGATAAAGCCGTTTATGCGGATTGTCATGTAAATATTCAACAGCCTGGAGAGAATGCCGCTTATCGGTCAATGATACAAGCATTAAAGGACGATAGTGCTTGTGAGTTCAGAGGTGATATCACCAAGCTAGAGCATATTGTACAAGCTCAAGCAGAAACTATCTTGAGACTTAAGTTAGATAATGTTGCTGGTTCTTTTAAATACAAAAACAAGCTAGTTGCTAATTATGATGAACATAGAGCCGAGATAGAAAGATTTTTACAAAAATATTATCAGAATTATTTGCCTAAAATTATGAATATCTTGGCGGTATCTTTTGCCTATCATCGAATATTCTCGCGTATTTATGCGGAATTAGACAATTTCTTTTTAAATAATCCTGAAAGCTTTGTGACAATCGAGCAGTTATTATATGATGGTGAGAGACTTGGTGGGGATATTATTGAAGCCATAGAGCTACTGAATGAAATCGATGTACCAACTATTTTAAGAGATGGTGGTTTGATGGAATATCTGCCTAATAGTGCTTTTTCCTTTCGTCCAACTATTTGTGTACACATAAAAAAGCTAAATACCGATCTAATTAAGTTAATTGCTGGTACAGTGCAAGATATTATGGCAACTGCCAAGCAAAATATTGATTCACAGTTTGAAGTAAGTAAAGAAATACAAGAGATGCGATCAGCGGTTAGCCATATCAATAAGAGAATATTGCTATATTATGCCCAGCATGATAGCGATAAAAAATGCGGGCTGCTAGTTAATTTAAAAAAGTTTTTTGCCAAAACTGGAGTGGATTTTTACCCAGAATTGCTAAATATTGCCCATCCAGAACTAACTAAATATATATTTGGTGAGCAGACTAAACAATTAATTAACCAGCAAATAACAGAGTTAGATCAACATAGTAGCAAGCAACAAATAGATAATAAATTATCAACTATTACTAATCAATTAATCGAAAAATTACAACAAATACATAATGACAACAAAATTAATGAGCTAACCAATTTTAAAAGACGAGAAGAAATAGTTACTTGCCTAAGAAGTATCATACTTGAGAAACCATTAAGTAAAGATGTTCGAGAATATATTTTGTCTGATAGTTTTAGTCAAACTATCGATAGGATTGTAGATGAAGTAACAAACAGAATTGCCCCGACAATGGCAAGAGATCGTAAGTTCTCATTATCGTCCTCTAGAGCATCAATATATAGTGAAGAAGATTATACTGATCCATTAGCGGGTAAAATATTTGAGCAAATGCAAGAACTCAAAGAAGGGCTGGCTTATTTGCAGCGTAATATTATTGAGTATTGTCAGTTAATTATGCCGAGCTTTCATCCGGCTTTACTGAAAGACATTCTTGAGGATGAGAAGAGCATAAAATTAGAGAAATATTTACTTTTATCCAAAAGATATTTTCCAGTTTTTAAAAAACTATTTCCTGATATTGGTGGTTATGAACTAAGTAATATAGCTCGTAACTGCCTGCCATCATTCCAGCAAATGAATATTGCCACTATATTACCAATCTTTCAGAAAATTGCTGTGTCTATTATTGGTGATGAAGAATTACATGATTTGAGGATTATTGATAATGAGTTGATTAAGCTAAAACATCCAGTAAGACATTTGTCGATAGGCTTTCCCTATTCTTCGATATTACAGACTTTTCCTCTGATATTTCCAGATGAATATGAACACGCTCCAAAAAAAGATGCGGAACTTGGCTTGAAGGTCTTTAATAGCAAAGGTGGTTACATTGAAGAACGGCTAGATAATGGGCAAATAGATAGACAACATATTAATAGTAGATATGTGGATAGTGATGCATTGATTAGATTGGTCAATGATAAGAAATATTTAACAACATCAACAGCTACGAAAGAAGTATGTGACTTATTTGCCACTCCTTATCAATCAGGATGGGTGAATTTTATTATGAATGGAGAAATTAAAACTGATATTGATGTTACTTTTAAGGTCGATAAACCTTATCCAGTTAGTATATTAAAAATCTATGCTAAGGCAAAGATTCTAGCAAATTATAAGGGTAATTGATGAATGAGCGAGAGACCCCTACTAATCGCGGGAGTCATAACGCCGACCGAGTTCCTCAGTCCATTTTGTCTTTGCTAGATAAGCACCAATCGGATAATGCCCTAATTCCCCAAAAGAATCGACTGCCAAAAGCAGATTTTTCAGTACATTACACAACTGATACTAGTTATAGTATAACATATTTTTACAACAAATTAAATAGATAAAAATCTTTAAACGGTAAAAAATGGCAAATTTTGATTTCCTAAATTTTTTCTCGAGTAAAGAGAGTATATTTGCTACAGGAGCATCTTTATTTAACACTTACGCCCAACTCAGGAGTAACAAAGAGAAAACCAAGCAAGCCTTATATGAGCAGCAGCATTTATTGAGGCAACAACAGGAGAATGTTAGGTTTGACCGTCAACAACTAATCGAAAGAACGGCGGAATATGGAGCAATATCAAGTTATCATGTCGATATGCTGAGGCAGGAGCAGTTATATAATCGCCAGCAGCTGGGATATAATATCCTGAAAACTGGTATTGGTATCACTGGCACTGATTCAGCTGGCTTGTTGCTAAGGCATATGGCTTATATGGATGAGATGAAGGCAAGAAGCGTAGAAGCTGAACATTTTCACCAAAGACCAAGATCAAACTTAAATACGGCAATGATTGATTTAAACAAGGAAGCAATTAACCGTAATATTAGTTCGATCAGGTCAGCTTCACCTTGGCAAACTATTGGTACAGTTTTAAGCGGGGTGTCTGATCTTGCTAGGATAGCAAGAATTAATGAAGGGACAACAGAGAAGTAAAAAATAAGAATACCGCAAAAATAATGGCAACAGCTATTAGTGGATGATAAAAATCTGTTATATTTATAGATATAACTAAATAGTGACTAAAAAAGATGAAATGGCAAGTTATAGCGGGGATAAGTCAAAAAATTAATGAAGAAGCTAAAGGCTATTTGATACGTAAACTGGAGAAAGATGCCAGCGTAGAAATGCCAAATTTATGGGCAGATTTCATTAAAGATACCACTACGCACTTGTATCAATCACAGAGTAATATTGAGGTAGTCAGTGATAACAAAACTGGTGGTTTTGGTTGTTTGACGCAATTTGATGAATTCCATCCGGATTTTTCAGAAAATAACAAACCGTTTATCGAGTATTTTTTAGGCAAGTATGATAAGCGGGCTGTAGATTATTTGCAACAAGCCAAGAACCCACTGACTAAGCGTATGTTGCAAGCCAAGATTAATGACTACCGAATATCTTTAGTTGGGCAAATAAGTCACACAGAAGCCAAACTGATTGATGGTAAACGTAACCATTTAGCAATTGAAGCTATCGAAAAATTAAAGAATGCTACTTATGATAACCCACAGCTTTATACTAGTCACTTACAAGATGTCGTGATAGCGATTAACTCTCTATCATTACTGCCGCAAGAAAAAGATCAAATGCTAATTAATGCCAGACATGCTTTAGCATTTGCTGCAGCACAAGGTACTTTAAAGCATTCGCCGGATGCTATATTAAATCCCAATATAGTTGCTGAATGGAAAGAAGGTTTGTCGCTTGAGCAGAGGATTAAGCTAGAGGGGCAAGCAAATAATCTACTCCATCATCAGCAATTAATGAGGCAACATCAACTTAGTTCGCTTACCAATGCCCATTTGCACAGTATCCTAAATACTGGCAAAGGTGTTGATGGCGTTGAAAATCTACTACAAGCCAGCTTTAATGTTGATGATCCACGATTATTAGACTACCTGCATAAGTCAAAGATAGTTGAGGAATTTTTAGGAGAAACGAAGCCGAGTACCGCAGCGTACATAGACGTACGTGAGGAACGGAGGCGAGTTTCGACGACAAAATCACCAACTAGATTGACTTATGCAGGTAGTCTACTGCAATTCAGAACCCAAGAAGCTTTGTATAAGCAGGCTTTTATTGTTTCGCAACAATTAAAATACCTACCATTCAACCAATGTCAGGAAATATTACAACAAATTGCTCCAAAGAGCGGAGATGTTGATTATGACAAAAAAGAGCAAATATATCATATTTTACCCAGCAATTTAACAAACAGCTTAAATTGGCTCAAAAAGACCCGGCTAGGTTTGTTGAGGAAATATATGCTGACGAACTATCAGACATGCCATGGTTACAACGTTTATTGCTTAGAAAACAATGGCAAGAACAAAAAGGCATTCCTAGTTACGATCAGAGATATTTAATGAACAAAGAACGTGATGAGTATGTAAAAAAGATTGAGAGTAAAGATGTTAACCAAATTAAACAAGCCATAAATAATATACTTAGTTTGCGAGATGATGAAGGGGGAAATGAACAATATGGCTTAGAGATACTGGCAGAAATCTTAAGGGGTAAGGGAGATTTAGAGTGTTTGACTCAATTCTATGCTGAAAGTAGACTTTACGACCGTAAAACTGCATCAGCCTTTGTACAGATGATCGCACTAGTTAACGAGTTGTCATTAAAAAGTCAGCCATTATTTGTTAGTCATGAGACTACAGAATTTAGCAAAGAAATTGACAAAAATGATATATTCAAACAATGGAGTAAGGATATAGCAAGAAGCAATATACAAAATGAGACAGAGATTAATCAAACACGGCAAGCCATAAAATATTTGGCTAAATACTACCAACATACTGAAGATTTATCTATTGACAAAGCAGTAAAAAAAGCAACCAAAGAATTAATTAGTGAGGTTAATATGAGGCTTAATAATTTGCAAATCCCCCGTCAGGTGATAGTACGAGGTATGATCACTGATTTAAATGCTGATTGGATCAAGAGTAGCCTAACTGAGCTACAACATGGTCTTATTAATGGAACTGTAGCTTATGATTATGGTACTACTTTTTCAGTTAAGGATAGTGGTAGCAATGATTCAATAGGACAATATGGGGCTGCAGCAATAGTACGAGAATGTTTGCAACAAGGTAGATGGAACCTAACGCCTGACAAAAAGAGTGTCTATTATAGTTTCCCGACGAAAGATGGTCAGTATTTGCCGGTTATGGCAGGAGCTGGTAAAATATTAAAATTTGATTTGTCAGAGTTAAATAATCCTCAGGCTTTAGAGAGATTGAAGCAAGGAGTGTTACAAGGTATCTTTGAATTATATTAAATAGATTAGTATGATGAAAATATGACGATTTTCCGCCCTCTCTTTATATCATTTTAAGCCTAACCATAACTTAAGAGCAGTATTTAGTTTAGATATTTCACTAGGTGATAATTCACCAATTTTTTGGGTAATTTTTTGGGATTTTATGGAAGCAATTTTATCAATCATGATCTGAGATGCTGATGTAAGACCACTGAACTTATCAGGTATTAATGAAATACGAAATAACGGTGAGTCTATTAGATAAGATGTTATAGGACACACTACGATACTAGCATGAGTTGGGTTAAACAAGTCAGATTGAATAACGACAGCAGGTCTTGGCTTACCATAATCTCCATTTAAAACACAAATTACAATATCCCCTCTTTTCATTAATAATTCCACCCTGCATGGTCACTATTTATTTCCCATAAATCAGCGTCTGGGTTTTCTTGTTTGTTAGCTAATAATGATTGCTTTCTAGCTTCCTCAACTATATTGGGATATTCCAGTTGTTCAAGATACATACGCACTGCTTCAATAATTAAAGAATTTTTATCTCGGTGTAAATTTTGAGATACTGTTTCAAGTCTTTTGCTTAATTTTGTTTCTAAACGTATAACAGTTGCAACGCTTTTGGTTTTTGGTTCTAAACATATACTAGTTTTAATGCTTCTGGTCATTTCTTACCTTCTTCTTTTAAACTATTATCTATTACAAAGTATTGCATATTAGATTGTATTTTTCCAGTTTATTATTTATCTATTTTTGTAGGGAAATAATTGTGTTTTGAATACATAATTTTTTATTGACTTTTGTTAATATTATACCATAAGTTATAAAGAATAAAATCTATTGCCAATTTAAATTAAAAATCATATGGAAAATGATGACAGCTTAATTTACTCAAATTATCAGGCAAATAACAAACCAATTCATCCGCATTACTATTCTATCTTAATACCGGAGCGTAGATTTAATCAAAGTGTCATTGATTTATTAGGTAGTAGTAAATGGGATGTTTGGCAGGCAGTTAGCCGCCAAGCTTATGCAGATAGCCCAAGCCTATCAACCTTACTGCAAGCTTTTGACCCACAAGATATTATTGATCCTGAATTACAGGATATTACTGAATATTTTAAAACTTATAATAAAAAATTAACCAAGGAAGAGTTTGAGCAGAAATATGCTGACTCAGGTTTAAAGTATGACCCTAATTTTACCGAGCAATTAGTAGAAGATATTTTAGAGAGGCAAAAGCAACGAGAAATTAATGAGATTATCATTGCTGCAGGTAAAAGTGGATTAGTTGAAGCTATTGGCAAATTTGGAGCTGAGGTAGTATTTGGTAATTTGTCACTAATTAATATTGCTGCTAGCTTCGTCCCTATTGGTAAACCAGCAATGTGGGCGGCAGCTGCTGTAAAATATGGCAAACTTCCAACAACCTTAGCTAAGGGTTTGATCGGTGGTGCGGTAGGTCAGACAGCTATCGAACCATTTCTTTATAATGAACGACATACTGAACAAAGACCTTATGACTTGTCAGATAGTTTGGTTAATATTATAGAAAGTGGTTTATTTGGGGCAGCATTGCACGGTCTTGGTTATTCGGCTAAATATTTGCGGAACAAATTGTACCTATATTCCAATAAACTACGTCCTGAAATTGAGACCCTACACCCAACAGTTGATGGTCAGTTGAAAGAGAATATTGATGCTGTACTAACAGAGTCATCTCCTCAAGCAATGGATAGGACAATGGAAACTGAGCAAGTTGATAGTCAATTAACAAGTAGCAATGCCAATGCTGTAGATAGTTCTTTATTAAGATTAGCCGAGTTACAAGCAAAGAAGTTACAATTAATTACAGCAGCCGAGCAACAATATCCTTTATATTTTGAGCAGCTGCGGAAAATAGCAGAATTACAACAACATATGCATAATCATTTTGGTACTAATGGCAAGGTTGAGCAAATATATTCGAATGATCTGGAGAATTGGAACGTAAAACAAGGGGTGAGCGAGCGGAGCGTACAGCTAGTACGTGAGCACGCGAATTCCCCGAAGTTTTGCGGAGCCAATTCTTCAAAGCATTCTGGTATAAATATCCAACAGCTTGGAGAGAATGCCGCTTATCGGTCAATGATGCAAGCATTAAAGGACTATAGTGCTTATGAGTTTAGAGGCGATATCACCAAACTATAGCATATTGTACAAGCTTAAGCAGAAACTATCTTGAAACTTAAATTAGATAATGCTGGTAATTCTTTTAAATACAAAAACAAGCTAGTTGCTAATTATGATGAACATAGATCCAAGGTTGACAAAAAAAATAACCTCGATAAAGTTTTGTCAACATAGCCTACTATAGATTCTTTCTTAAAATTATTATTTTGCTCATAATCTCTCCCGCAAATATAATTTCATACCTTTGTGACTAGCGATAAAGCCTAATTTTTCACAGAAATACTTTGCTTTTGAACGCTTTTTATTTGTTGTAAGTTGAATAAGAGAAACATCATTATCTTTAGCATATAAGATAGTTTGAGCAAACATCCACTGACCTATTTTCTGACCTCTATGTTTTTCAGCAACTCTTACGGCTTCTATCTGCATGCGAGTACTACCGATAAACGTTAGCGAGGGCATAATAGTGAGATGACATGTACCGATTATCTCGCTTATATTTTCTACAACCATCAAATATTGGTTTGGATCGTTATCAATCTTGTGAAACGCTTTTATGTAACATTTATCCAATTCTGTACTTTTAGATTCACGCGTTTGTCCTAAGTTATCCTCAAGCAATAGTTCTATAATACGAGGTAAATCCTCTATTTTTGCTTTTCTATGTGTTAAATTCATAACTCCTTCCTTAAATATTTAGTATAGAGTTAGATCAACATAGTAGCAAGCAACAAATAGATAATAAATTATCAACCATTACTAATCAATTAATCGAAAAATTACAACAAATACATAATGACAACAAGATTAATGAGCTGACCAATTTCAAAAGACGAGAAGAAATAGTTACTTGCCTAAGAATTATCATACTCGATAAACCATTTGGGATTAATGAAAGTAACTGGCATCTTTATCAGCATTTAGTCCAGCAAATAGAGAATAAGCCATATTTAATACCCGATATGGCAATATTACCTGATCATTTACTGGAGCAGCATTTACAACAACAAACTGGTAATAACATAATAAGTCCTCTTAATATAACTAGACTCAAGCAGGATTTGACCAACAATTTACGAAGATATTTACTTGACCTGGTTGATACAGCTATTGCCACTCCCCATAGTGCGGAAAGAAATGCTATATTATTCGGCAATTTAGGCATTAAGGCAGGTTCGCCAGCTGCCGCGGTGGTTCAGTGTATCATGCAGTTTAAAACTTTTGCCTATACTTACATTACTAGACCCTTAAAATCAGTAACCATCGATCAAATACCACTTCATCAACAAATAGGTAGTGGCAATTTGTTTGATTTAGGAACATGGCAGGATATTGCTAAAACAATGAGAAACCCAACTAGTATTAAAATGTTGTTTCAATTATTAGCAGGTTCCATAGGGCTTGGTTACTTATCGATTAATGCTGGCAGGTTGTTTGACGGAAAAGAATGGATTCCCCCAAATGAAGAAGGAGTATTTGTGGCATCCTTGTTAAAAGGCGGAGGTCTTGGATTATTTGGGGATTTTTTCTTTAATGAGTATGATAGTCATAATAACCTGCTTAAAGCTTTAGCAGGAACTATGGGCAGTGACATTATTGATTTTGGCACAATAGTTACTTTAATCCAAAACGGTGAGGTGGATAAGGCAGAAGAGTTGCTTAAGAACTCCCTTCAAAGAAACATCCCAGGCAGAAATCTATTTTATCTACAGCCGGCTTTGTGTGGCTTCCATGAATGTAATAGCTTGCATTGGTAAGAAAAAGTTATAAGCCAAGTTCACTGTGTGAACCAAGGCGAATTAATTCCAGCGTGTAAGCATCTGGCTTCCGATAGATAAGCACAAGATCGGGTTTAATATGACAATCTCGGTGATCTTTCCAATTACCGATGAGAGGATGGTCACGCATGCATTTAGGTAATTGTGCATCAACGACTAACAATTTAATCGTTTTCAATAAATCATTATCCAAAGTTACACCATGTTGTCTACGTTTTTCTCTTTTATAATCACGTTTAAATTGTGCAGTACGCTTAATCGTTCGCATTTAAATCAGTTAATAAATTATCTATGCTACCAATAGTTATTAGTTTACCACGTCGTGCGGCTTTCATGGCCTCAATTGTTTTAGCATTTGGTACAAGTGGATCAAAAGGCAAGGCTTTTTCGTGTGCAATACGGGTTAGAAGCATACGAAAAGCATCTGATACAGTAAGCCCCATAGTTGACAGTACAATGGAAGCTTCCTCTTTTATATTCTCATCAATGCGAGCACGAACAGTAGTATTAACAGCCATGATAATTCTCATTTTTATAGTTTCTAGGCTACATTGTAGCTCAGAAACTATAAAAAGTCAATTAATATAAAAGAAATATACCAAATTTGATTTTACAGAAACAGATCAGATAAAACTTTATCAAAAATGTAAAGAGTTAAACGATAAGGGGGTATATTTCATGCTTTCAAATTCTAATATTCAATTTATAAAGCAGATGTATAAAGATTTTTATATAGATATTATCGAAGCACCCCGCACTATTAATTGTAAAGCTAATGGCAGGAAAAATGTAGAAGAGGTTTTGATTAGAAATTATATTTAGATAGTTATACTAAATCACTACCAATATAATGGAATAGAAAGTTCCATCTGCTAATCAAAGCTGCATTATATCACATATACTGCTCAATTGATGGTGATTTAGTATTAGTTGTTAATTGGCGTTTATGCACCATAGCACTCTGGGAGAGTGTCTTCCGTATGACCAACTAATAGTAATTCCGTCTGTTTTGGAACATTTTGCGGCTCATTATTCGATAGTTGCTCAGAGCTATCTTTTGACATTTGTTGATTAATTAATAAATCGTTAATGTCCTCTGCCTTATCTGAAGCTAAATTTTCATCTATACTCTGTATGGACTCTTTTGCTTTAGTGATGAGTGAGACTATTGCTTCTTTCTTAGCTTCTGGGATAAGCTCTAAAGGGGTTTTCCCATAATTATTTTTTATATTTAATAAACCAAATGCTTCAGGAGTTTTTAATAATTCTTTTATTACCTCAATATGTCCTTTCCGACAAGCCAAATGCAAAGGAGTGTTACCACCCATACCCTTAATATTTATCTCTGCACCATTCTCCAGGAGAATTTTCGCAACATAACTATTGCCTACCTTGCAAGCATAATGCAAAGGAGTGTTATTACAAGAATTCTTAGCATTTACGTCCGTATCCTTATCAGCTAGAAGAATTTCCACAACATTATCATGCTTTTCATTATAAGCATAATGTAAAGGAGTTTCACCATTCACATTCTTAATATTTGGATTTACACCCTTAGCTAGGAGCATTTTTACAACTTCAATATGCCCTTCACTACAAGCCAAATGTAAAGGAGTTTCACCATTCTCATTTTTAGCATTTATCTCTGCACCATTCTCCAGGAGTATTGTTACAACAGCACTATGCCCTTCACTACAAGCCCAATGTAAAGGAATTGTACCATTCTCATTTTTAGCATTTATCTCTGCACCATTCTTCAGGAGCATTGTTACAACAACACTATGCCCTTCACTACAAGCCCAATGTAAAGGAGTTGTACCATTCTCATTTTTAGCATTTATCTCTGCACCATTCTTCAATAGTATTTCTATAACACTAATTTTTCCTTTACCACAAGCCCTATGTAAACAAGTCGTACCATGGATAGAATCATTTATATTAATCCCTTTTTGTAATAAGTTGTCTAGTAATTCCTTTAAAGAGTTCAGCTCGTCATCTGTTGTGATACCACATAAGTGTATTAAAACACCAGTTGCAAAGGTTTTGATAGTCTGCTCATCTAGTTTACTTACATAGTTGATTGCATTTGTAACCTTTGAATCTTCAAAAGTCTTTTGAAATCTTTCTTCTTCTTTTGCAAAAAAATCATTAAAAGTCTTTTGAAATCTTTCTCCTTCTTGTTTAAAAAAAGCATTAAAATAATCTGTTAAATTATCTTTTGCAGAAAGATTTTTAAGTATATCTGCCATCTTTTTGTCTTTAGACTTATTGTCTTGAGATGTACGCATACGGGTAAACTTAAATTTGTATATTTTACCCTTCGTCCCTACCTTGTTGAAAGTAGCTGGTTGAAGATGCTCTGGGTAACCAAAAATGAATTGTTGTTCTGAGGTTATACCAATTTCCGAATTTAGGTAACGTTCTAATGAAGCAATCATTGAGTAAGCGTCTAGTTGCGGGCTTGAAGATGATTTACTTTCTCCATGAGTAACTAAAGTAGAACCAGTCTTAAGTTCGCTTGCTGCCTTATTAGCAGACCCACCATAGCATGAACATACATGTATATTTAAAGGACAGTCTGCCATTTTTCTAAGTTCTTGTAAGAATTGCTTGGTTAATGTAATTTTTTGATTTGGATTATTAGTGAGTATACCATGCTGTCCGTCATTTGTACGGCAACCATGAGCATAAATATCAATACGAGTATCTTGAGTTATTTTAAGACCTTCCTCTTGTAAGATGCGTGCAATCTCTTTTACGCTTACTGCAGCTATTCCATCACCTACTATTAGACAATCGTCTCTATTATCAAATAGAGCCTTAGTCTTATTATGTATAGTGAGGTCAGGTCCTACAATATACAGTGCTTTTAATGGTTTTAGTTTTTCTGGTAGTGGCGTTGTTTCTTCTAGTACTGACGTTGGTTCTTCTGGGTTTGTCATATAATTCCTTATATTTAACTAACAACCGTAATAAACGGATTTGCTAAACTTTGCCGAATTATACGGAGTATTTATAAAATTGCAAGCATTATTTTTATGAAAAAAGAAATTATTTTATAATCTCGAAATATACTAAGGTAAAAATATCACAAAATATGATGCAAATTACAATTTTTTATGGTATAATAATTCCCCTATAACACAGATAGTACGGGGGATTTTATGCGAAAAATTGTTGTCAAATTTAATAAGTTAAAAGATATTGAAAATCTTAAAAAAATTATGAGAAATGTTTACGCGAGTAGTAGTGATCATTTACCAGATATCGCTAAATTTCATTTGGGCGATAAGATTTTTATACCAAATCAGGTGGATAAAGCAGAGTTGCACATAATAACTGCCAACGGCACTGAAATTATAACATTTTCTAAGACTGCACTAAGCTTTTATTTGGGCATCCAACATCCTTTCACTAAAATAGCCATGACCTCTGAGGATGAAGGTAATTATATCGTCCTACCTTGGAACTTAGGTAGCCAAGTTGGTAGAGATAACCTAAAAAACCTAATAAACCGAATTCCTAGCAATGCTAGAGAACTAAAATATATCATCTATGTTAAGAGTGATGACAACCTAAGTAGCCTTGCCTTGAGAGTAGTAAGGACTTAAGCCAAAGCCTAACCTCACTAGCTAGTTTGCACCTATCAGACATTGCGGCAGAAGATGAAACAGAAGGCTTGCTTAATAAAATAGATGATTTGGAAAAACAGCTGAAAATTTTACAAACCCAAGCACAAACTCAGCAGACTCAGTTGCAAACTTATACAAGAAACAGTTATAGCCCAAATTGGACTTTAATTTTACCAAATAACATAAATGGTCGTATCGATTTTGCAGACTCACATTTACAGATAATAAGCGGTATTTCAACAAATCTATTAGATTGGAACTCTTATGCTAGCATTAACGATGTTGCCAGTAATGTCATTCTTGATGTTGTCAATAGAAGACTAACTATTGGTGGCAGTAGTTGTGGTGGCATTAATGTTTATTGAGCCAAATAGGTCTAGTATTTAATAACTTTTAGAGATTGATATGATAGCGATATTAAGTGCCTTTATAGGATTTTTCAGTAGTTTTCTACCAGAAATCTTGCACTTCCTTAAGGATAAGAAGGACAAAGAACATGAACTTAAATTAATTGATTTGCAATTAAAAGCTTTAAAGACTGGTCATAGTGTTAGGAGGCTACCTGCAATAACTAAAGTAATTCTATATTTGGCTCTTTTTGGCTGCGAATAAACATAATTTTTTTGAAATAGGTACACTATTCCTGTAAAAATCATATTTATTCTCGCCGAAAAATAGCTCAAAATATAATTAATTAGTTATCGCAGGCAGCCTCCTAGGCTTGAGGAAATCCAAATTAAGGCTGATAATGATGAGAGTAAATATCTGTATCAATATGCTAGCATGCAAATAGCCAATAACAGCAATAATAATTGGGTGGATTTTTTATCGACCACTGTTAGACCAATGATCACTTATATATTTTTTCTGCTCTATGTAGCATTAAAATTAGCCATATTCATAAAATTTGGTGCATCAGTTGACACTATATGGAGCAGTGAGGATCAAGGTATATTTTGTGCAGTTATTGGCTTTTGGTTTGGTCATCGAGCTTTTGGCAGATACCGAGTTAATGGTCACGATAACAATAAAGGTTATCTCTATGGTAATGGCAGCGGTTACCCCTATGTCAATGGCAACGGCAATGGTAAAGTTAATGGCTACAAATATTGATAGCAACAGTAAAGCAGAATATATAATTAAGAGCTTTGAAGGACTAAGATTACAACCATATTACTGCCCAGCTGGTTTAAAAACTATAGGTTGGGGGCATGTGATAAAAGAGTACGAACAACAACAAATGTCTAATGGTATATCGCGAGAACACGCTGACTACTTGCTAGAGCAGGATATGGAACAAGCTAAATACGCCATTTATCGACATTGCCGTGTACCATTAAACTACTCCCAAGAGGGAGCCTTGATATCATTTGTTTTCAACTGCGGGGCTGGTGCTTTTCAAGCTTCCAGTTTACGACAAAAACTGCTCAGAGGTGAATATTTATCAGCTGCCGATGAATTCCCTAAGTGGGTTTATGCCCGTGGTATTAAGCTTAAGGGGTTGGTTAGAAGACGATTATTAGAGAGCAGTATTTTTACATAACTAGATATGACAGGTAATTTTGTCGTCAAAATTAAGCTCAAAATCCTCACATACGCTTTAGTATGCTGCGGTTTTTCGCTTAATTTTTCCTAAAACTTCCTCTGTCATATCTAGTTATATGAGAATCTATTTTATAAACAAGCATCATGCAACGAGGATGAAGGAATGAAAGCCACGAGAATAAAAATAGAAAAAAATCAAGAACAGTATCAAAATCCAAATATTGTTAGTTTAAGCAAAAAGAAGAACAAACCTCAAGAAGTTGTGGTAAATGATACTATACAACAAACTTCCCTTGCTCCTGAGGTGATACCACAAACTATGCCACAAACTGTTGAGCAGGCAAGGAAACATTATGCTATTTCTAGTAATAATATTGATAGCCGAAATATCATTGAAGCAAATGAGTCAATAGCTGAAAAAGTGAAAGAACTGCATCAGTTGGAAGAGATGCAACAACATCTACTCTGCAAGGAAGATAGTATAAAGCTAGAAGTAATGAACTATATGCAATTCCATATTTACTTAAAAATGGGTGATCATATTCTTGTCTCTTGGAAGAACGCCCCCCCGCAGAACATTTGACCTACCAAAGTTCAAAGGTGATTATCCTGAAATATATAATGAATATGTCAAAGAGATTTCCCCCAGATTGTTTAGGCTTTATTGAAAGTTAGTTGTAGTGATATTACTACAACTAGAAATTATCGACTTTACAATAAAAAAATATTGGTTTTACTTCTAATATTATTTTTTTCTTGCTATCATCATTAACTAAGCTGTTAAAGATGAAAAAATGATATGGTATAAGAAAGAACAAACAAGTTTAAACAAAGAACAAAAAGAAGCCATCGAAGGTCTATATTAATCAAACTATGATTATTCTTTAACACTTCGACAAGTAGAGTTAGTGCCTCAAGGTCAATATCGTTATCCCAAAGATTTATTTCGGTTATAAGCTCATTATCTTCCAAAACTTTGCTAACTATCTTAATTCCTTCTAAGCCTATATGCTCTCCGATAAAATCCATATGGGTTATATTATTGTTCTGCAAAACATTTTTAAGTATTCGTCCAGCAATATTAGTGATATTATTCATTCTATTATTTATTGAATCATTTTGTTGTTGATTTTTGACATCGGTAGTCATAAAATTAATTCCTGTTTTTTGTTTTTCGAAAAATGGACACTGAGGTTAGGGTGAAATTTGTTAGGTTGCTCTCTAACCTCGGTGCTTGACCCCACACTACGTAGCTTCCTATTGCCAAATTATTATTAATCACAATGTAATTCTACCGGCACTTGCAAAGTAAATGTTGTACTTTTACCATGCTGGCTAGCAATATTAACTTTACCATTCAGATTGCCAATAAATTGTTTGACTAGACTTAAACCTAGACCTAATTCTAAAGTTGATTCTGAGCTTGAATCCGTAGCCAATTCCTCACTAGTAGCTTTGCTAGTAGAGTCACTAGTAAAGCCAGAACTATCAAGACCGTTTAGTTGCTTATAGATATATTGTTGTTTCTCTTCAGACATACCAATACCTGTATCATGGACGATGAATTGTAAAATAGACCTCTTGCAAAACTCTACTTCTGCTGGTAATTTGTGCGTCGATCCGGTACTCGAATCCTCACGTACGCTAGAGTACGCTGCGGTTCGAGGTGAAGTGTCTCCTACAAATTTCTCAGCATAAGCGAGTTTTGCAAGAGGTCTAATATCTTTTTCCCCTGTAGCTTCTATTTCACCACAGTCCTTATCAACTTGTGAGAGTATGGGGCTTGCTGGAAAAAAATTGGTGGTTACCATAACGCTGCCTTTTTCAGTGAAATTAATGGCATTAGTAATTAACTGAGTTAATATCGCTTCAAGTCGGTAACTATCAGCAATGATTATATCTGGGACATCATTATAGACATTATTTACTAGCCTTATGCTTTTACATTTAGAGGTTATTGTTAGTTTATCAACAACGCTGTTTACTAAGTTCCTAGGGTTGAATTTATTAGGAATTATCGGTACTAATGCTACTTTTGTGGTAGCAATTAAGTTTGAATGGCACTTAACAAACTTTATTGTATTTTGCCAGTACTCCATTAGCATTCTAGTACAATTGATAATATCAACTATAGAATGCTTTTTAGCGTAATCTTTCTCTAATTCAAGAAGTATTGTAGCAATGTTCCAAATGGTAATACAAGAAGTTTTTGTACTAAGAGATGTATTTGTTATAAAGTTTTGGTAGATGAAATTAGCTACTTGTAGATTTTTCTTGGTTTGTTGTGGCTCAACAATAATGTCACTACTGATATTATTTGTTTCATCGTTACTTCCAGGGATTTTGTCACTGGTAACATTTTTATTGATATTTTTTTTACTTGTAGATTTGTTTTCTTGTTGATTTTTAATATCGGTAGGCATAGAATTAACTCCTATTTTGTTGATTCGAAGTAGACACTGAGGTTAGAGAAAAATTTTGTCGTTTAGTATCTAACCTTAGTGCTGAACATTTACACTATTGTAACGTCACTTTAACAAATACTATCATTTTTCCGCAGAGTAAAGGGGAATTTTCACTATTGATAATCTTTTTTTAATTTTGTTTGAGATAGTGTTAACATAGTAACATTAGCTATAATTGTTATTATAGTTGCTGGCTAGATGGCTGATAAGTAAGCCATAATTTAGTTAACTACTAATATATACTCGTCTTTTT
This sequence comes from Pseudomimeciton antennatum, assembly GCA_913698435.1. NCBI lineage: Eukaryota > Metazoa > Arthropoda > Insecta > Coleoptera > Staphylinidae > Pseudomimeciton > Pseudomimeciton antennatum. Next base: position 60,136 of record CAJYCV010000051.1, read on the forward strand.
TCAAGAATTGATTTGGCAAAATTGCAGATTACTTACCTACTTATTACATCTAATCATACTGACAATTCTTGTGGTAATTTTGTGATATTTATGGTACAATTGACTTTAGTCAATAGCAATTAATAATTATGCCTAATACCACAACTAAGCCCAAACCATTTATCTATTGGGTTGGCGGCAAGAGGAAAATCGTCGATCAATTAATAGACCGCCTTCCTACTGCTCTTTCGTTAAATAATTATTATGAACCTTTTCTTGGCGGTGGGGCGTTGTTTTTTAAAATAAAGGATAGGTTCAAACAATGTTTTCTGTCTGATATTAATTTAGAATTAATTACCAGCTATAATATGGTAAAAAAGAATCCAACAGCAGTAAATGATTTACTTTCTAAGCACAAAGAACATCACTCGAAAGAATATTATTACAGGGTACTAAACAATGATAATAGTAGTGATCCGACTAACATCACTGCTCGATTTCTTTATTTAAATAAATATTGTTTCAATGGTATTTATTCTGTTAACAAGAAGGGCAAGCTTGGCTTGCACTTTTCTACTCATAACCATGGTATTTCTCATTTTAAGAAAAGACTACAACAATGTAGTAGTTTTCTAAGTGATACCTCAATTTACGTTACTGATTTCTCCTCGCTTGCCTTTTAATGAACAAGAACAAATCAGGCTGAGAGATTTTGCCAAGGAACTCACTAGCAAAGGGGTAAAATTAATGATATCCAACAGTAATACCAACTTTATCAGAGAAATATACCAAGATTTCACCATAAATACCTTTGACATTAAATACACCATCACCGGACAGAAAGTAGACGTACAGAAAGAAATCACCAAAGAGCTTATTATTACTAATTATAAATAGGCTGAGTATTGCTGTTTACTCAACATACTCAGCATTATTCTTGCATTTAAGTATATTTAGTGTCTTATATGTTGTATCAATTCTTCAATCATTCTTTGCTGTGCTTTAATCTGACTTTGCAGGACTTCAATATAGTCAATTGATGAGAAGTTGGTGACGTCGTCACTTGTCGCTCGCCTATTACTTATAGGTGTCGCTCCATCGCTCCTGCTACCCAATTCTCCTGAATTGACTATAGTATTATTATTTTCAATATTATTAGCAATCTCTTTTGTTTCCTTTGGTATAGTTACCTCACTTGCTATAAAAAAATCTAAGTTTTTTAAAATTTTGTCTAACGGAACCACAGCTTTATTCTGAAACTCTTTAACTTGCTCCTTCGCTATAATATCATATACTCCTGTTGACCTTCGATCCTTATGACCTAAAGCCACCCCTATTATCTCTCTATCTGCTCCAACTTTACGCATCCAACTACCGTGCGTTCTTCTCAAATCATGAATCCTTAAATCTTTAATATTAGCCAATTTACAAATTTTCTGCCAAATGTTATCAGGGGAGGTTATGTGACCGCCTTTACTCTGATCGCTAGGAAATACCCATATTGCGTCAGAATTGCTTTCTTTTTTCCTTCTTGTCAATATACTTAGGGCAGAGGTCACTAAATGAACACTTTGTGTTTTTTTATTTTTAGCAGACGTAGCTGGTATAGTCCATGTCTCATTCTCAAAATTAATATCCTGCCATTTCATAGATAAAACATTACTTTTCCTTGCTCCAGTGAATAATAGCATTAAGATAAAATCCGCAATTATTTTAGTAGATGCTGCAATAACTGTCTTAATGAACTTTGACATTTCCTCTGTGGTTACAATATATCGCTCTCTAACCTGTTCCGGATTTTTTTCAATATCCTTTGCTGGATTCTTCTCTAACATTTGCCATTTAATACCCCTATTGAACATCGCACTAAATAACTTAAGAAAGTTGTTAGCACTATATATACCTCTATTAGTGCTAATATCATTAAACGTTTTTTGAATATCATTCGTTGTTATAGTAGATATTTTTATTTTATAATAATCTCGACCATATAGATTCATTTTAGCAATATCAGTCTCCCAGCCCCTATTTTTATGTTTACTGTGTTCTTCAATATATTTATAAAAGAATTCTTCAACGGTTAACTTGGTTAGTTTATCATCTATTGGATTATTTGCAATAGATAATTTCTCAAGAGGGTTAATGCCTCTTGCTATCTGGCTTTTTAGTTCAGAAGCTTTATTTCTTGCTTCTACTACCAACATATAAGGGAATGTACCTAATTTAATTGTACGACTACGACCGTTCTTCTCCACTGTTTTACGTAAGTAAAAAGTCTTGCTTTTTCTTGCAATAAGAAACAGCCCCTTTTCTTTGGTATCATTATAAAAATCTTCTTTAGTTTTAGGAAGAATAATTTTACTTATAGCTTCTTGAGTAAAATGTAACTTAAAAGTTGGCATATATCTACCTCTATTATATTGTTAGTTTCAGCAATGTTGTCACTGATGATGTTATTGGTATTTTTTATTTAGATTAAGTGGTTTTTCATTGATTTTTAATAGAGGAGGGCATAAAGTGAAGTCCTGTTTTTTGTTTTTCGGAAAATGGACACTGAGGTTAGAGTGAAATTTGTTAGGTTGCTCTCTAACCTCGGTGTTTGACACTACACCACGTAGTATCGTCCTCCACAAATACTATTATTTTTCCCCAGAGTAAAGGGGATTTTTAATAAAATTAAGATTTTTTTTAGTTTTTTATAATAGTGCTAATCTAATAACAGACAGTGAAATTGTTATAATAGTTTTGTAAGAGGGTTAATGTTCTTAATAAGCTGAGCTTAGTTTGGTAGCTTTGGTTGTTGAATATAGGAAGATGAAATGAACTGGTGGCATATATCTAGCTAAACTAAATTTGTTATATAATTATTTAATATAATTAACCTAATTATTTTAAAATATATAAAGTTGATTAGGTATTTAAATTAACCTATTTTTGTTAAATATTATAATAATAATTCAACTAAAGGTATGGTTTAAAAATACTATTTTTATAGTGTTTTTTTATGATTTGCCCCAATTTTCATGATAATTTACTAATATATTAGTTGAAATAATCTTTTAAACATTAATTAAAATTAGAGGAGAGAAGCTTATGAGTACTAGGGTTTCAATGGTAGGAAAGAGTTGTAAAGATGGTAAGGTTGACATGGTTCAAATCATACCACACATTCTCAGCAGGATTTAGTTGAGGAGACAAAGAATTAAAGTTTCATAAGTTACATTTAGTATTAGATAAGTTACTTAGAAATTCAACAAATTTTTCATTGTTAGTAAGTGAAGTATCCATATAAGAATAATAGACTTACCTAGCATAAGTCAATCTAGTTGGTGATTTTGTCGTCGAAACTTGCCTCTGCTCCGTAACAATCGTCTATGTATGCGAAGGTAGCAGGCTTCGTTTTTCCTAAAAATCCCGAGGGCTTTTTTGACTTATGCAGGAAGTCTAATTATTATATCAAATTGAGGTTTACGTAGTATCTATACTGGTTTACGGGGTTTCCGAAATTTATCCAAAACTATTATATTATTTGCTGAACTAGATTTACTGCTAGAATCAACACTTCCCTTGATTGTTTCTCTTTGTTTTACATCCGATAGTTGATTAGATTTGATTGCTTCTGGCTTAAATTTTAGGCTATAACCACTATTAGGATCAACAAAACTGATCAGAGAATCAAATGGTATATTGATCGTTTCTTTGATACCATCAAAACTAACCGTTACAGAAAAGCCATTGACCCCTACAGTTAAATCTTCAAATTGATATTGCATTACTATGGTTATTTCTTTTGGATAGCGTTCTTTTATCCTAGAAGACAAGACTACGGCAGGATTGTCAGTTCTATAAGAAATATACAAGAGTTGATTCATCTGCAACTTATCCGCACGAATTCTTGCAAGAATCTTTCTTACAAATTCCAACATACATTCATTAAGAAACTGTTGATACGAGCTGTTCATAGTTATAAAATAAATAAAGAAAATAACACTTTAGTACAGTAAAAGCTATTGAATTAGACCTGTAGCTAACCCGACTAACATTCATTACTCCCAATTCACAGGACGATTTAAAAATCCCAGGAAAAATAGACTGGAAGCTTAATGATGCCTATTAGCGAGGAGCTGCTTTAGTCATAGCCGTTGAAAGTTAGAAGAGGAAGGGATTTTAGAGGTCATCATGGTAGTTTAAAAGTTACGAAAAAATAATCGTGTCATTGCGAGGAGGCGTGAGCCGACGGTCTTCCTCGCTAATAGACGTTGACCACATACAACTTTTAAACCCTCCTGTCTAAAACCCCTTCCTACTTTAACTTTCGACAGCTGTGACCTGAACACTAGGAGGCTGCCTACGATAACTAATTAATTCTATAATCTTCTGTGCTTATAAACTAACGGTTAATCCAATATGATTACTATAGCGGGGCTTTTTCTGTTGCCCGGTTAAGCCCCCAACCGCGCAGGACTATGCAGCTAGTGCATGTCCTACGAAACGTTCATTATCATTTGCGTTTCTTTTTTTTAACCCAAAGACACAAGGTCCGGCGGAATTATACCGAGTAAAGATAATTTTTTTATTAAGCACGTCGATCCTATTTCGCCCCCATAAAGTTTTGCTTACAAAATATACCATAACTTCCTGGTGGAAGCGCCGGGTACCGCCCCCGGGTCCGCAACCTCTATTCTAAATCATGTTTATTACCATATCTACAAAAGTAGCAATTTTATGATACATCAATTATTACAAGATGTAAAGGCTAATTTCAACCAAGACTATCTGATAGTTAGATTTTTACTTGAGAAAATAGGCTTTATTAACGATAAAAATGTTCCAATTTATGCTGGATATCAATCTAAAAAATATGTATAACTCACTTTACGCATAAACCCCATGGCAATTTAAAAATTCCAGAAAAGTACAAGACATCTATTAGCAAGACCACGTAGTGGTTGAATCCACTCTTCATTGGATTAGATTGCTTCGTCGTAGCAAAGCTACTCCCCGCAATGACGTTAGGTAAAGCATTTCCGTCATTGGGAGCGAACGTACGTGAGCGTGGCAATCCATTAAGCTTGTTATATGGATTGCTTCTTGGCTTAAGCCTTCTCGCAATGATGACTGAGACCTGTATACTTCTTGCAATGACGCTTGGCGATTAGATTTTTTATTCGAAAAGAAAGATCAAGGCTTGTGATATTTATCAATCATCCAATCTATAAATGTATTATCAACAGACTGCTTTTTTAGAGCATATTCATATACTTCTTTTATTAGAGCTGTAAGATTGGCAAATGAAAAGTTTAAGTTTTTTTCAATTAACA